>CAUYQU010025186.1:0-178747 GCA_963574635.1 Cheracebus regulus
AAAAAAAAAAAAAAAAAAAGAAAAAGAAAAGAAAAGAAAAGAAAAAAAGAAAAAGAAAAAGAAATTCTGGGTATGATCGAGCAAAACTCTACCAGATGACACCCCTACATGAAAAATTAAATGTAGACATAATTTTAAAAAAGGAAAAAGCTCTGAAGGTACTGTAGAATGAACAGAAACAGACTGATCCTGGTAGGGAATGCAGAATCACTTGGAGGAGGGGAGATGGGGAGCAATACTAAGAAGAAGAAATCTTGGTAGCTTTTTCCTTGGCACCAAGTGCAGCCTATATGGTGCCCATGTGGAAAAAAATCACAGCCTCTCTAGCTCAGAAAACCAGAAAAGCAAAGTCAAGAATTCCTAAATATTGAAGAGAGTTGGGGAAGTTGTAGAAACAAATGAAACAGAGAGGAGATCCCCAAACTAGATTCACTCACATCTTTGACCTAAATCATGAATGTGCAGCACAGACTCAGCAGCTCAGGTAAAGACAAAATATCTGGACTGGTGTCAGATATGCTCAAGAAAGAAAAATTTGCAGTTTAAGCCCAGCCAAGAAAATTCCCTGATAAGGAAAGGAAAACAAGCTCATTGGAGAAAACAACAAAACAAAACAAAACAAAACAAAACCCAGACTCTCCACTTAACATTTACAGTGTCCAGGATACAGTCGCAAGTTACCTGACATACAAAGAACTAAGAAAATGAAAAAATTTTCTCAAGAAAAAAATCAATTAATTGGACCACAAAAGAAACTAGATGTTGAAATTAACAGATAATAATTTAAAAAGCAGTTATTACATATCCCTTCAATAAAGTAAAACAAAACTTTTTGTTTACCAAACAAAAGTCTCAGGTGAGGAGTGATGAATCTCAACATACAAATACAAATATTAAAAAAAGGAAGATGTAGAATGAAAAAATACAATAGAGGAAATAACAGAATTGATGTACTTAATAGCCATGATGGAATAAAAAGTAAGCAAACTTGAAGATTGACCAATAGAAATCATATAAGGTGAAACATAGAGAAAAATGCTGAGGATCATGAACAGAGCCTCAGAAATGTGTTAGATTATTTCAAATGGTCAAATATGTTTAATCATAATACCAAAAGAAGAGAAAAGAAAGAACAATGCAAAAAAATCTGAAGAAATAATCCATCTAAATTTACTAAATTTCATAAAAGCTAGACATTTTTCTATTTTTTATGAAATTTAGGCCATTTGGTGGGGTTACTATTAATCACCAAGCTGAATTAATTTAAAGAAGCCCTATGAAAGATCATCATGAAACTAAGTCTAATATGATGAACAAATTTTAAAAATCAACAAGAAAAAATATTACATACAGAATACAATGATTTCTCATCAGAACCCATGACATTCTGAAGAGTGTACAGCAACACCTTTAAAGTGGTAAAACATACATACAAACAAAACAAAACACCACTGTCAACCCATAAATCTAGCAAGCATATTTGTGAACAAAAGCAAAATAAATACACTTTGAGATAAAAGAAAAATAAGATAATATATTGCCAGCAGACTTAAACATAAGAAATGATAAAGGAAGTTTTTCAGGATGAAGAAAAATTAATCAGACAAAAACTTGGATCCTAAAAATATAATAAAATAAGAGCACCAGGAATGGAAGTTATCTGGATAATAAAAAATATTATTTTTTCCACTTTCAGATATATGCCAAAAAACTGAAAACAAGATCTGGAAGTGATGTTAGTGCAACCACCTTCATTGAAGCATTATTTGCAATAGCTAAAAGATGGAGGTAACCCTAATGTCCTTTCCTAAGCAAATGGATAAAGAAATGTGGATACTTACAATGTTGTGGTTTTTTCTCAACTTATATAGAAATAACTGTTTAAATAAAAATTACATGTTATTGTAGAATTTATAGTGTATGTTGATGTGTAATAGTATATAAAACTATAAAATAAAAATGGGTGATATAGACCCAAGTATTGCAAGATTTCCATATTTTACATGGAATGGTACAACATTAACTGTGATGACTAGAAAGTTAAGGATGTATATCACAATAGGACAATTCTTAGTAGGGCAATCACTAATAAATTAATGCAAGGAGTGTAATTAAAATAATCAACAGGAAAGTTAAAATCTAATTGTAAAATATATTTGAATTAAATTCAGCCCAGGAGAAAAGAAGTAGATCTGAAGGATAGGAGTTTCCTAATAATACAGCCTACATGAAGCACTGATGAGTGGAATCCTCTTTTTGACCAGTCTGGCCAAAGTACACTGTGTCCTATCATTTTAAAACACTTTAAGTTTGAAGAGAAGAGCCAAGGATCAATAGGCAGTGAAAAGAGATTATAACAAAGAAAGATATAGAAGAAACTGCGAATGTTATAAGGCAGTTACTTTACCACATGGCTCTGTTTCTGTTGTGTAGACCTCTTTCTAACATACATGCTGGAAAGAAAAAAAAAGCTCGTTTCCAGTTTTTTTTTTTTTTTAAATTCTGGAAGCGACATTGAGTTAGACTGAACTTTCTCACAGTTTTCTTTTGCCTCTTTTTTGTTGGTCTCCAAAATAAATGCCTCACATGGGGTTTTCAACTTTTGGATCTAATTCAAAAGTGGGCATAGGCAGCAGCTCACTCAAAAAGAGTTTAGGAAAGTGGCAGAGACATCAGCAACAGTGGGTAGCCTGTAGCTGCAAACCTGACCATCCTATCCAGGGGCCACTCCAGGCTCAGCCTCCTAAGGTGGGAACTGTGTGGTGAGGCAATGGGGCACCTGAGAGCACGTGCTCTGCAATTGCATGTTTAAGGGACATGATATTGCTGAGTGTGGAGCGTGCAGTCATTGGGATGAAATCGCAGGATAGGCAGAGTGAGGATGCAACAGCTTCAGGCAGCTGGTTCTGAGCAGAGGGTGCCTACAGTTTCCGTCTTTAGGAGGATCAGTACTAAGAGAAGGAGATGATTCTCTAAATAACTCGTGAGGATATGTGCCAGTATCTTGGTAATTATAGGGAGGCTTGCCCTTGACTGTGGATGAGACTTCAAGTGGCGATGGTGACAAGCTGTTCTCCAGAAGTAGGTAGAGTCCTGTGGCTTTACATTGCCCTCTTACTAATGAGTCTTGGTGGCAACAGGGAGTCCTGTGAGGCCAGGCCACCCATTAAATTGGTGTTGAATTCAATTTGAGTTTGCTTACATGCATTGCAGGTTTTCATTTTGTTGATTGGGGTGGGATTAGAGATCCAAGTCTTGACTAGGATTGCTACATCAGCATAATAGTCTTTTATCACCGTGACAGGTTTAGCATTCATTCATGGTCCATTACTCTAAACTGCTCTGCATTTGGTGTTAAATTTTTCTCCCTGCCAAATATTTTCCACAATGTTTCAATCACATTATTACATTTTTTTTGAGATTCCCAGAGTTCTCTAGAATAGTTGGAAAATGCATATACTGTAGTATTAAATAGAAAAATAAACTTTGAAATTTGAAGGTAAAAACTTCCATAGGAGGCAAGTTATGCCAATTTCTTGCTATGTTGCTATGGGCAAGTCGTATGTGATCAAACTTTATTATTTGTAAAATGGGAAAAATGAAAACAGTTTTGGGAGCTTTGTGACTTCAACTACTTGACTTTGGCCTACTACTCAGGCTGGAGATAAGGACTTTTTTCTAAGTTGTCAAACAAGTGCTAGGCTTAATTCCTGGGTAATGGGTTGATCTGTGCAGCAAACCACCATGGCACAAGTTTACCTATGTAACAAACCTATACATCCTGCACATGTACCCCAGGACTTAAAAGTTGAAGAAAAAAGTACATACGATTTGATTAACTGGCATCAACACAAAAACAAAACAAAAGGTGCTCTAACTCTAACACTTAGCTATTAACTATTTATTAAGGACCAATGGTTAATAGTCTTTCATTATCTGTCTGCCAGGTAACTTAGCACTAACTAGCCAATTCTTTGGCCTCTGAAGGTATTATTTTCAATGGTTTTAATCAATGCACCTTCAACTATATTACTATCCACAGGGACATATTCTTAGGTGGTCCCCAATAAAATCTTTAGCAATTGGGCAGTCACTGTGTGCCAGGCACTATCTATGTCCAACCTAGCAGCTAGAATAGCAATCTCTTCACCCACAAGACAATAAGCTGAGTTAGTCTCTAGTTATTATTTTTTGGTATTTTTGATGGGATCACATTTGTTATCACTTGCATTGGTCCAAGGCCTCTGAAAAGCAGATAGCAAGACAAGATTAGATATTTAACAGCTGTCAGGCAAAATAAAGAGAGAGCTAAAAGAAGTTGAAAGAGCTAGCAAACTGGTCAGGCTGATAGAAAAACTGATAGAATTTTTCAACCACATTTTTGGGAGAAATCTCATGTCTAGCAGAAATAGACCTACTTTAATAATCTCTGTTTCTTTTAGTCATTGGCTGGGTGTAGCCTTTGGGAAGCATGACCTCAATGCAAATGTGGTAATTGATTTTAGAGTGCAGCAGCAGGGGTGATTAGTCATTCATACTTCCTGAAGGGGGATATCTGAGAAGTGTACTTCCATGATCACTTTAAAGAACCTAATTATAATGTACTAATGTTTATTTCATTAAAAAATTCCTTAGTGTATAATTTACTATTTATACAAAGATTAGAACCACATATTATAGAGTTTGCAGCTTGGTGAAGTAAAATATATAACAATGATAGCATAAAGGACAGAAGGAGCAATAGAAGTATACTTTTCTGAGGTTCTTTATACCATGGATAAAGTATTAAAATATTAGTTGAAAAATTCTGGAAGTGACAAAAAGTTAGGCTTAACTTTCTCACAATTTTCTTTTGCCTCTTCTTTGCTAGTCTCCAGAGTAAATGCTTCAGATGGGGTTTTCAACTGTTGGATGTAATTTGAAAGTGGGCAGTGGCAGCAGCTCACTCAAAAAGAGTTTTTGAAAATGCCAGAGATGTCAGCAACAGTGGGAAGTCTGCAGCTACAAACCTGACCATCCCATCCAGGAACAACTCCAGGCTCAGCCTCCTGAGGTGATATTTTGATCAACTCCATGCTCAGCCTCCTGAGGTGATATTTTGATAAAGTTGTGTATTGCCAATGCTACTAGAAATGACTAATAAAATGAGATATAATTAATAAGACAGCAGAAGAGATAAGAAAAGAATATGAAAAGGTACTCAAATAAACCAAAAGGAGGCAAGAAAAGAGAAGAAAAAAGTAACAAACACCACACCAGATGGGATGGGTAGAAAACAAATAGCAGGAGTGTAGGCTTAGCTCAATAATTACACTGAATATAAATAGTCTAAACATGCCAATTACAAGACAGAAAAAGCCACACTGGATTTAAAAAAACCCAAACTCAACTATATGCAATTTAAATAAACTACACTTTATATATATACAGATATATTCTTTTAAAATAGGTTGGGAAAAGATACTCTGTATAATAAAATTGTACAAAATATGGAATATCTTTATTAATTTCTGACACAATAGACTTCAGAATTTGGAATATTAACAAAAATCATCACAGACATTTAATAATAATTCAAGTATTAAGTAACCAAACATACACAACAATTTTAAATGTGTACCCAACTAATAACAGAACTTCAAATACATAAAGCAAATATTGACATAACTGAAAAAAGGCATAGAAAAATTCATCATTCAAGTTGAAGATTTTAACATTCCTCTTTTAGCTCAAGGAGACAGAAAAGGATTATGGACATAGAAGACCTAAATAACACTATCAACTTACAGGAACAAAATGACATTTATAGAACATCTCACTCAACAACAATAGAATACAGATTTTTTTCAAGTACCAATGGAAAATTCACCAAGACAGACCATATGCTGGGAGATTAAACAAGTTTCAATAAATTTAGAAGTACTGAAAACACACAGAATATGTTCTCTGACTACTGTAGAATTAAATTAGAAACTAAGAACAGAACTCTGTAAAATCTCTAAATATTTGGAAATTGAACTACACATTTCTAAATAACCCAATTATTGAAAAAGAAACCATGATGGAAATTAGAAAATATTTTCTAACTGCATAAAAATGAAAAAAAAAAAAACAAAAACAAAAACACGAGGCCTTGTATGATTTGGCTAAAGCAGTTTTGGAGATAGATTTATAATTTTAAATTTTCACAGTAGAGAAGAAAAGTTTAAAATCAATAACCAGTGACCCTCATTGTAAAAACCTAGAAATAGAATAGCAAATTGAACCCAAAGTAAGTAAAAGGAAAGAAATGATAAAGGTGAAATATAAATTAATGAAACAGAAGATTAACAATAGTGAAAAATCAATGAAAACAGAATGTAGCTCTTGTAAAAAGTCAATAAAATTTTAATTTTTTAATTAATAAAATTTTAGGCCAATCAAGAAAAAGTTCTAAAGCGAAAATTAATAATATCAAAAATAAAAGGGTCAATCACTACAGATCCTACAGATATATACATATACATATATATATAGAGAGAGATAGAGAATATGTATAGTATTCCATGTATATAGTATATATACTATACATCAGATTTTATTTGTGCTTTTTCCTTTCTGTCCTTCTCTAAACCATAGAGATATTAATCATGTTTCTTCATGATGTTATCACCTGATTCTGTTTTTGCTTTACTATTTCTACTCATTGTGAAACTGCCTTAACTAATTTTCCTGTCTTAAGTTTGTCTCTGTTTTAGCTGATCCTGTATACCACTGCAGTTTAAAATACTCTTTCATCCATAGGCATATATTTGAATACAATCATAGCAACCTAATACTTTTTAATACCTTCTGTGTTGCATGTTCCACATACTGGACACTGCACCATTTATATATACTATATACATATACTATATAGATTCATATATATAGTATAATATATGGACTATTATAAAAACTTTATGCCAATAAAGTTGAGAATTTAGAAGAACTAGAAAATTCATTGAAAGATGCAAATTATTAAGATTTACAAAAGAGGAAATAGAAACTCTGAACAGTTCTTAATTGATTAAATAGTAAAATTTGTTCTTAAAGTGCTTTACAAAAGAAATTTCAGGCCAAGATGGCTTCAATGATGAATTCTTCCCAACATTTAAGGTCAAAATATAGATAAATAGTGATATGGAAAAAGAAAATTGGAGGGCAAGGGTATAAGTTACTTATTTTCACTTCTTCTTTTTCTCTTGAATGCACAGAAATATTAGTTATCCTCATTTTTGAAATTCTCTTTTTTTGTCCTCTGTGAATTTCATAAATTCAAGAAACACTAAATGAATATTCAGCAAAGTCAAATTTTATACCTATGCACATCTGCAAGTGTATTATTGCTATATCTGGTTTTCAGATAGAAACACTATGTCTCCATGATGTTAAATAACTTTTCCAAATTCACGTAGCTATGTCATTGGAATTTGATTCCAGGTCTGTTTGTTTCCAAATCTTGCTCTCAGTTGTTCCACTTGGCTTTTTCCATTGGTCAATTTCCTTCTCCCGTTTTCTAATTGTGGATATTTTTGGAAGGGCTTAGTTCTTAATCATTGACTATTCTGTCTTTAAATATTTCTTCTTGAAACAATTCATCACTCTTTTGGGTTTACTTATGTTTAGCTGATTTCCCAATATGCATTTTGACTCCTTTTCTCCCAAGGTCTGGTCCTTCATTGCTGTTTTTAAAAACTTATTATTACTTTCAAAGGGTTTGAACAGCATTTCATCACGTAAACTGAAATCTAGCTTCCTATCTTCCTCATTCCTTATTTGTTCATTTTCTGCCATCCTACTCAGAGTTCTATGGTCCTAAAATTTTAGTCAAATTTCAGTTGTGTTTTTTTTTCCTTTCTGTCCTTCTCCAAACCATAGAGATTAAATCATGTTTCTTCATGATGTCATCACTTGATTCTGTTTTTGCTTTACTATTTCTAGAGCTTGTGAAATCGCCTTAACTAATCTTCCTGTCTTAAGTCTCTCTCTGTTGTAGCTCATCCTGTATACCACTGCAATTTAAAATACTCCTTTCATCCATGGGCATAGATTTGAATATAATCATAGCAACCCAATACTTTTTAGTACCTTCTGTGTTGCATATTTTACATTACTAGACACTGCACCATTTATGATTATTATCCTCATTTTAAGATAAGTAATTTGAAGCTCAGGAGAGGTTAAATATTTTCAAAGTCACACATCTAGTAAGTGGCAGAGCAAGTAATTGTAGAAGTTGGTTAGATCCTAAAGTTTATGCTCTGAATGCATACAGAGATCATGCAATTTATGATCTAAGTGGAATATATTTCATAGTGAAAAGGATTGTTACTGATAATTTTTCTGGAATAATAGATCTAAAAGTGCATCATCCCAAACAAATCAGGACTAGTAATACCATATTAACACTACACTCTACTACCTTTCTAATAAAACCGGAAAGGTTAGGCAGATGCCTTTTTTGGGGACAGAGGTAACATGTTAATCTTTGTACTTGCTGATTTCAAGATGACAACAGAGCATGACACTGCAACATTTTATTAGAGAGGCCATATACACAGGACAGAGAATTAACAGAAAGGTAAGAGCAAATTTAGGTATTAACAATTTTGAGACTGTTTTCAAAGTCATGAGATGAGATGCCCAAACATTTAAGAAAGAAGAGGCACAGATGATCGAGAACTGGTCACTGGGAATTTTGGAACATTGAGTGGGTAAGGAGGATAAAGAGGCAGAATGGGAGATTACTCTATTAGACTGTAAATCTCTTTAGGAAGTCAAAGATTTCTTTTGTATCCTTTATATGCCACATACACATATTGAAAACCAATATACCATTAAGTATACCTGCAAACCATATGACTTCTGGTAGATAAGTCTAATTTTGTGCCCACCCTTAGATCCTAACTGAAATCATTTCATATGCAGACATTTCAGCTGCCATCTTTTCTCTCTGGGCAGGCTTTCTTATGCTTTTTGTTGAAATTGTGGCTCATTCCTACATTTCTTTTGTGTGGAGTGAATGTTACTGCCTTCACCATCACTCGTGTGCTATTTGACAGGCCACCAGACACCACTTGAAGGTTAATGCATGTGCCATATATACAAAGCATATCGTACATATGCTTACCACGTGAGTATATTATAATCCATGTCTCATATATATTTTAATAATGTTAATGTTAGCAATAAATAGAATTAAGAATCCATTATACAGAGATTTAAGTTTTGGAAAAACAGACAGTTCTGCATCAAAAGTAAATTAAGCAAGAATATTTATTTCTATGCTTCTCTGTGCTTGTACTGGAGCAAATCAACAGTGAAAATGATTTGAAGAAACCTTGGTTCATTTGAAATAAAATGCTGATGCATTTGAAATGAAGTTCCCATGGAAACCATCTCTGAAATGACAAAAACCTCAGAAGAACTTTCCTGGTGTTGCATCAGGAATACAAGAACCCTCTAAATCTTCTAGAGAAAAGTAAAAGTTAAATGAACCCCTAAGGTCCTCTTTGCCCTTTGGGTCTCAAGACAAGCGCACTTTGTGGAGCTTATTTCAATTTTTTGATAATGGATTCTTTTTCTCTATTTCTTAAGTGTATATAGTGGGATTGAGGACAAGGATTGGGATTCACTAGAATTACTCTGGGATGTAGACAGTTCCAAGTGTATGCTGACCAATGAGACACTATAATTGCTGAGACTGAGCTGAGGGCGAGCAGGTCTTCACTGACATATGTGCACTTCTGGCCTGTGTGTAGTTTACTTGCCTGGAAGAAGACTTCTGACTTTGTGTTATGATTTCATAACTTCTCCAAGAGGACTGCAGCCTTTAACTCTGACTAAAAACATATATAACCCGTCTGCTAACTGAAGCTTGAATTTCCTCAAATAGAGATTTATTTCTTGGCTATGAAATCTGTCATCTTTAATATATAAAAGTCCATATTTTTGTAGCAAGGGCTATAAAATGCAAGTTATTACCCAAAGCTTTTTTAGCCTTCATATCACTCTCAGTCATTAACCAACATTGTGTGACTTGTGATTATCTGAATCCTCAGCAAGGTCTCTTGCCCCTTTATCTTTTTACTATTTTCATAATTTTCTTCCTTAGATCGAGTAATTTGGCTTAAGATATTGCATTTAAAGTGCAGGACAAAAATGTGATGCCTTGGGAGGCTGCTGGATAATCCATGAGTGTCTAATGTTTTAGAAGAGTAACTGATCATATCAAGCAAACACTTTTCAAATCTCTTCTGAGTCATTGCTCAAATGTCAGATTACTCTATTTAAAATTAAATCTGTACCCCTTCCTTCTCTACCCCTTCCCTTGCTTTTTTTTGGGGACAGCACTTTTCATGTTACATGTTTTTTTTCCTTTCATTTATATCTTTTTTTTGGTCTTCTCCCACTTGAAAGAAAACGTCATGAGGGCAAGAATTTGCTTTTTCTTTCCCAACTAAGAACTTAGAAGAGTTTCTGGGGCATAGTAGATACTCAATATGCATTTGCCGAAGGAATATTGTTTTTCTTTACGTCTTTCTTCAAGTCCCCATTATTGGACCTATTATTTGGGGTCCCTTCCCTAGCCTTCACATCTTGACGCAAGTTGATATTAGTTAACTATTATTTGTTTTTAATTTTCAAGCTTAATTTGCATGAACAGGTAATGCAGGAAAACCAGGGAAGATTTCCCTATTTTTTGAGCTTAGAAAAGTTCATATAATCCTTGGTAAATATTAGGTGTGAGTGGAATAATGACTCTTCTCTAAAGTCCAGTACTCCTTAATTTGACCTTTCCTGGCTCTAACAATTTCTACCCTTAACTTATTCCACATGTGTTGCTGTGAAAGAATACCCGAGACTAGGTTATTTATGAAGAAAAGAGTTTTATTTGGCTCACTGTTCTGCAGGCTGTTCAAGAAGCATGGTGCCAGCATCTGCTTCTGGCGAGGACCTCAGGGAGCTTCCACTCATGGCAAAAGGCAAGGGGAACTGGTATGTGGCGATCACACAGCAAGACAGAGGAATTGAGAGGATGCTCTCGTGGGAACTCATAGAGTGAGGATTAAGTCGTTACCACTGGGACTGCACTGCCCCCATATCTCAAACACCTCCTCTTAGGCTCCACTTCCATCATTAGGGATCAAATTTCAACATGAGTTTGGAAGGTCAAGTATTCAAACTATAGCAGCCATCCTTTAATTCTGCTTGTTTTTATCTATCAAGAATCTCATGAGATCCTCCTAAGTAAAAATCCTGCTTCGGAGAATTCATTATCACTCATAGGGAGGTAGTATAGCCAGTGGATAAGACAATGAGGATTGGAGTTAGACAAACCAAAGTTTGACTTAAGATTCTGGAATCTGTTAGCTGTGTGTGCTTCTCACTTTTAAAGCAAAGATTCACATGTCTAATTTATGAGGTTGCTGTGGGAAATAAATGAGGTAAAATCATTTGTACATTGGTGTTGGATTCTTGGTGTCTGTATGAAGGTGCAGGGTTGGACACAGTGTTTGGTATACTGTAAGTGCTTAATACAAGGTAGCAAGAATTGTTTTTTCCCATAGTGCCTTGTCCTTAATTGTGCTTAAAAAGATGTCACCTGAATGAAAGAACAGGTCATTAAAAGCATGATCAAGAGTGTAAACAAACATTTCCTTTTCCTTAGGGAAGGTGGTCTCTGGTGATGGCTCTGAGGGAGCCTCTGTAACTAGTTCACTGAGGTCTCTACTCCAGAATAAAACTCTCCAGATGCCTGTTATCCACAATGTTAGGAAAGACTGCTGGAAGATTCCTGGAAGACAGGAAAGATTCCTGGAAGCTGATCAGAAGCCTCGGGGCAAAGTTGCAATCAGAGATCGTTTTCTTCAGCTCTGCAAGAGAACCAAAATTCCCAAAGAGAACCAAGATTTTCAAAGTGGAGAAGCAGAAGCAGAGGGGTCTGGGCTCCAAGTTGTCACGTTCTTTTCAGCAGGGCCACTGGATTTCCATGAAAGAGGTGGGCAATAGGCAGTAGAGAGCAGCACTGTGGCTCCAAGCCCAGGAGGGTGAGTGCCTGTCTGAGCCACTGGGTGCTACAGTAGAGTGGTTAAAAGAAAGCTCAGACCACCCTCATCTGTCGGAGCCCTGGCTTGTCATTGAAGGCTCAGTGTCAACTGTCAGAAGATAAGAGGAGAAATTTGGATGTTCCTGGGAAGCTCATACTAACTCATATTATTGTTCCTACCTTTAATTCGCATTTATTTAATGATGAGTCATGTTGATATTTTCTGTGCCCATTGGTATTTTTTTTTCTGTAGCACTGTGGATTTTTTCCTGTGTAATTGAATATCATTTAAGTAAAAGTTTTAAATTGTTAATTTCCGTTAAAAAAGAAAAAAAAAACCCTAAAAATCCGATAGACATTGAGAATATAGAGTGGAAAATAAAGTATTTATCCCTGCCTCCTCCAGCCGCCAAGAAAAGCTCAGACTAGAGGGGAGCCAGAACACAGAGCTAGGCGTCCTCATCTGTGAAAAGGGGATGAGTGTAATGCTACACAGCATTTAGAACAGTGCCTATCCCACAGTTAGTGCTCAGTAAATGTTGCTTTTCTTCTCCCTCCCATTCCCTTAATTTCCACTAACTCCCCAGTGTGTAGCCTTTCTCTCTTTCTGAGTGACTCTTTCTTTTTCTCTCACAGGCAGTCCTAGAGGAGAATGCCTGCCAAGAACTCGTCCTCCTCTGTAACAGAGTTTATCCTCGCAGGCTTAACAGACCAGCCAGGACTCCAGATCTCCCTCTTCTTCCTGTTTCTAGGTTTCTACGTGGTCACTGCGGTGGGAACCTGGGCTTGATAACCCTAATAGGGCTCAACTCTCACCTGCATATTCCCATGTACTTTTTCCTCTTCAACTTGTCCCTCATAGATTTTAGTTATTCCACTACCCTTACCCCTAAAATGCTGGTGAGTTTTGTCTCAAAGAAGAACATGATCTCCTATGCAGGGTGTATGACTCAGTTTTTTTTCTTCTGTTTCTTTGTCTTTTCTGGATCCTATATTCTATCAGCGATGGCATATGACCGCTACATGGCCATCTGTAACCCACTGTTGTACATGGTCACCATGTCTCCCCAGGTGTGCTTGCTCCTTCTGTTGGGTGTCTATGGGATGGGGGTTTTGGGGGCTGTGGCTCATATGGGAAACATAATGTTTATGACCTTTTGTGCAGAAAACCTTGTAAATCACTATATGTGTGACATCCTTCCCCTCCTTGAGCTCTCCTGCAACAGCTCTTACATAAATTTGCTGTTGGTTTTTATTATTGTGACCATTGGCATTGGGGTGCCAATTGTCACCATTTTTATCTCTTATGGGTTTATTCTTTCCAGCATTCTCCACATTAGCTCCACAGAGGGTAGGTCTAAAGCCTTCAGTACCTGCAGCTCCCACATAATTGTGGTATCGCTTTTCTTTCGGTCAGGAGCTTTTATGTACCTCAAACCACCTTCTATTCTACCCCTGGACCAGGGGAAAGTGTCCTCCATTTTTTATACTGCAGTGGTGCCCATATTTAACCCATTAATCTACAGCCTGAGGAATAAAGATGTCAAAGCTGCCCTCAGGAGAACCTTTTGCAGAAAATTCTTAAATGATTGAGAAAGGGAATCCAAACCTTTGTTAATCAGGGTGTTTCTTTTCTTTTCTTCTTCTTCTTTTTTTATTCAATGAGGAACAAATGCCAGTGCTTTCTCTGCTATACTTAGAGAAAAATTTTAACTTTAATTCTTAAGCGCACTTATTCCCTGCACTGCTTATCCAACCCAACGATTCCAATTGTTATTTTATGAGAATAGTTTCTACAATTTTACATAGTTTAATGTTAAATAGGCTTATGAAATCATTTACTCCAGTCTTCTCATACAATACATCACACTCATAAATATTTTGTTAGCTGCCAATGGACACACATGTACCTGGTGCCAGAGCTGAGACTAGAGTCCAGGCTCTTGAATTTTAATCTACTTTGCTATGTTTTTCTTCAGCTACATTTCCTTGTTCCATCTTTTCCCTGGCTGATTTCATTTTAAAGTGTTTTTCTTTTTTTCAGATGTCATGCAATTTTTCAAGGGTTAATTTTTGGAATAACATTTTTGCAAGAGTGTTGGAAGTGAAAAATGTGGTTGATGTGGTCTTGACAAAAAGATAAGAGAAATTTTTAAAGAATTTTGGGGTGTGTTAGTGAGAAGTAGATTAGGTTTCTTATAAAATCAAGGATGGTGACCACGGAGATGGTATAGAGCCTTAAGGGTCAAGGCTAATAATAAGGCCTTCTAAAGCAGAGATAAACAGGTTTGAGGGAGTTAAGCATGCTAGATACAAGCTTCATTCTTTATTTGAAGATTAATGGAGGTAGAATTTGGAGCCTCACCTCAAGGGTCTGAATAATCTACATTAGTAATAGACAGCTCTGGATAAGTGCTATTAGAACCACAGCAACCAACTAGTTGTTAGGGGAAGCAATTGACATTATATTTTAAGACACTGCATATATCTGTGACCTTCTATTAATAACAGTAGGGCATAAAGGAAAGAGATAGTGGTCTCAGGAGAGGTCATATATTCACAGCATTGGGTAAGTGTAAGTGCAACTTTATATAAAGAATTAGAAGAATAATTTTTTTTGGTCTGAACACATTATTAATGGTAACAATTCTTTTAGAAGTCATGGCATATGAACTGTCTGGAAAATAGTTTAATTTACAAACTTAGGAAAGTTCTCTTCTATTAGAAAAAGGGAAAGTTTGGATTAATGTTTAGCTTTTTTCCTTTGAAATGTTTCAGTTTAATCAGGATATAATTAAGGAAATGAAAGTGTAGGGGAGGACTGGGTTTTGATGTTAAAGGAGAGGAATGATTATTAAATTCAAGACCCATGGATTGAGGGTGCAGTGGGAGTGGTGGAGAATCAATGCAATAAAAACATCCTACCCCTTCTTAAATTGAAGCATAATTTTTGAAGTGAAGTGCACGAACATTAACTGCTCAATGATTTTTTTTTCACATCTATAAGGCTGTGATCACATACCTCCACCCAAACGAAAATATAGAAGATTTTTATCATGTCAGAGTATTCCTCCTGCTCTTTCCCAGCAATTGCTACTCCCTACACTCTTCCTGGAAATATCCACTATTCTTACTTTATCATCACAGTTTCATTTTTCTCATGCTTCAGCTTCATATAAACGTTAAATAGTGCATTTACTTTTTTATGTTTCACTTAACATAGGGAGTCACGTGAGATTCATCCATAACACTGTTCTTGGTTATTGCTGTTTTAGTATTCTGTTATATGAATGTAGAGCAATTTACTTATCAATTATCTTCTTTATAGACATTTGCCTTGTTTTCAATTTCTGCATATTACTAATAAAGCTTCTATAAACATTCTTGAACATGTATTTTGCTGGAAATATACACTTATTTTGTTTGGGCATATACCTAGATGTACATTTTATTGGTCACAAGATAGGCATATGTTTAGGCTTCTAAATGCTATCTAATTGTTTCCCAAAATATTTAAACTGATTTGCACTCCCATCAACAATTTCCAGAAAAGGATATTCTTCATCCTTATGAACACTTGTTATTTTCAGTATTTCTCATTTTAATTACTCTGTTGGGTGTATAGTACAATATTGCTTTAGTCTTTTAAATATTTCCCTAATAAATAATGATTTTCTTTTTTGAGAGAGAGTCTTGCTTTGTCGCCCAGGCTGGAGTGCAGTGGCGTGATCTCCGTTCACTGCAACCTCCACTTTCGGGTTGAAGCAATTCTTCTTCCTCAGTCTCTGGAGCAGCTGGTATTACAGGCACATAACACCATGCCCAGCTAATTTTTGTATTTTTAGGGGAGATGGAGTTTCACCATGTTGGCCAGGCTGGTCTCAAACTCATGACTTTTTTTTTTTTTTAAGAAACAAGGTCTTGCTCTGTTGTCAGGCTGGAGTGCATTGGTGTGCTCATGGCTCAGTGGAGCTTTGAACTCCTGGGCTCAAGCTATCTTCCTGTCTCAGTCTCTTGAGCAGTTAGAACTATAGGTACACGCCACCACACCTGGCCAATTTTTCTATTTTTTGTAGAGATGAGGTCTCACTATGTTGCCCAGGCCGTTCTCAAATTGCGGGGCTCAAGGGATCCTCTCATCTTGGCATCCCAAAGTGTTGGGATTACAGGTGTGAGTCACCACAACCAGACTTTTGGGCACTTTTTACATGTTCATTAGCTATTTGGACATCGCCATTTGTGAGGTACCTGTTCAAGTCGTTTGGCCACTTAAAAATAGTGTTTTTAATCTTTTCCTTATTGATTTTAGTTTTTTAAAAAGTATATTCTGGATATGTGTGTTTTTTCAGACACACACTTGCAGTTATCTTTACTCAGTTTCTGGCTTGCCCAGTCACATGACCATTCATTATCTCCTTTGAGAATGATATTTAAATTTTAAGAAAATTCACTTATCTACTTCTTTTACTGTTTGTGCTTTGTTTTGTTTAATTTTTTCCTACGACACAGTCACAAAGTCATTCTCAGGTTTACTTTGAAAGCTTCATGATTTTTCCTTTAATATTTAGATTTTAGATCAATTTTAAATCAGTTATGTACGGTATGCAGTAATTTTATTTCTTTCATAAAGATATTATATTGCATCAGCATCATTTATTGAAAAGACCTTCTCTCCTCCCTAAATTTTATTGGCTGTATTTGTGTGTGTGTATTTGAAGATCAAGTGACAATAATCTAGTGGGACTAATTGGAGAGAAGTTGACTTGGAGCCAAAGTGCTGTGTTCTACCATTACAATAGTGAATAATAATGAGAAAAACAGACATGCTAATCTTGTTTTGAAGTGAAATTTCATCCTTTCCTACCTTTTACTTTATTTTCAATAACTTTTTAAAATTTAATTTTCAATTGTTTATTAGTAGTATGTAGTAAAACAGTTGCTTTTTGTACATTGAATTTGTATCTAGCAACTTTGTTATTTTGTTTATGAATTCTAATTGTTACTAAACTTGACAAAAGAGAAAATAAGAATTTATACTTCATTTTTTCTGTATATATTCTTGAGTCTGCAAATAAAGACAGGTTTGATTCTTCCTTAATGATCTTTATACCTTTTATTTATTTTATTTTTTTCATTGTCCTAAGACTTCCAATGCAACGATGAATAGAGATAAGAACGGATATCCCTGTCTTGTTTCTGACCTTATGATAAAGGCATTAAGGCTTTCACTATCGAATAAGATGTTTCTGTAGCACTTGTTTTCTTCTGCAGATGGCAGTAATTGGATTAGCAGCTTCCACTTAAGAAGGAATACATTTTTCTTGAGAATACATGTAATGGTAAAAATTAAACAGTACAAACATGTATACAGTAGAATCCAGACTTTTCACATCAGTTCACCTATGCTTGCGTTCTTCCTCCTGGATGCAACTATTCCCAGAAACATAATAGGCATATACAAGCATATCTCTGTATCTTCTATCTACCTACATATTTATATATCTAGTGACCCTTTTTTGTTTTGAAATTTAATGAAAGGGGATTTAGGGACATATCTTCCAGTGGAAATGATTTAAAGAGGAGGGAGCACAGGTCATCATTAGGCAACAAGAAGAGAACTGAAACACAGAAGAAGGATGGGTTAGAGAATGAACAGGAGAGAAGAGGAGAGAGGAGAAAAAAGGAGGAAACACAGCTAACTCATGGTAATTTCAGCTCTGGCAACATTTTGGTTTCTTCTGATTTTCCATTTCCACCCCATGATTTGATCACCTGTATCTTTGATTGTTGCTGTCCTGGAGGAAGAGACATTGAGTGCTTAAGATGCCAGAATGGCAAACATTTTCAATTCAACAAACATTTATGTATTAACTTATATATCTATTTTTAAAAACAAGAGATGGTTTGAGCTCAAAGAGGTAAAGAGTTTGGAAGTTATAACTCTTATCTTCACAAGTAAAAAGCTAAACAAACTGAAAATCAACTACTTTTCTTAGAGCCATCAGAGAATTGAGGTCACAGGACAAAGGACAAACTGACTCCCAGAAAACTGGAGAAAGAAGTGAGAAGAGAATAATAGCTTATCCAGAGCAGAAGCTACGGGAGTTAGTATGCATGTATGTGTATGTCTGTGTGAACACAGAGTACTTGAGAGGTAGTTGATGAATTAATTGCTGGAGCCTGAGTGTGGACCAGTTCGAAAGGTAAAATCTCCTGGGAACCCAGTCTTGCTTGGGGCGGGGGGGTTCCCCACACTGTTGGGAGTTTTACCTTTAGGAGCCCCACCAAGTTTTCATGGTGAAGATCAGAGACTATTTCTCCCAGTGTTGGACAGGGAGGAGGGAAAAGGAACCATTTCAAAATACACTCAGAGCTTTTTGTTCTCACTTGACCTCCCAGAAAACTATACTTCAGTCTACACAATATTGGGGAAGTGATATTCCCAACTTCAGTTCCCTCCTATTCTCTCTAGTCTTTCTGCCTCACCTAAGAAGTAGAAAGCACTGAGAAGCACTTGCGAAGGTCACAGCCCCAGGGAAAAGGCCAACTAAAAGGCTGAGACTTAATCATAGCAATGGAGAATGTTTTGTCTCCTGCCCACACTTGACTGTCACATCAGTTAATTTCCTGTGTAAACACAGGGGTTTAGAGCACAGCTCAGAATCTATTAGGGAAATCCTGAGACAACAGGGGGAGACAAAATGGTACTAGAGAAAATTACAGCTACAGCAAACAGTAAACAGTCAAAACAAGCAACCATACTAAGATATAAGGGAGGATGTTGGAATTATCAGACTGAGAATTTAAAGTAGCTATGATTAATATACCCAGGGCTCTAATGAAAATAGCAGACATCTGGCAGAACAGATGGGCAATGTAAGCAGAGAGATGGAAACTCTAAGAAAGAATCAAAAGGAAATACTGAAAACACCAAAGCCACTGCTAGAGAAATGAAAAATGCCCTTGATGGATTTGTAAGTATACTGGGTGTGGTAGAGGAAAGAATCAGTGGTCCTAAAGATATGTTAACAGACATTTCCCAAACAGAAATGTCAAGAGAAAATAGAACAAAAAGAAAAATGGAACAGAATACGCAAGAATTGTGGGACAATTATAAAAGGCACGACATATGCATAATAAATATACTAGAAGAGAGAGAAAAAAAGAAAAAACCAGAAGATATATTTAAAATAATAATGGCTAAGAATTTTCCAAAATGAATGACACCAAACTATAGATCTAAGAACCTCATTCAACAGTAACAAGAAATAAAAAGTCTACACCTAGCCATACCATATTCATGTGGCAGAAAGCCTGACAATAAAAAAACATTGAAAGAAGCCAGAGAACAAATATCTATCTTACTTATATGATCTTATCTATAAAAGAATAAGGATAACAAATACATTAGATTTCTATTCAGAAACCATAGACAAACAAGAAGAGAGTGGAGTAACATATTTAAAGTGCTAGAAAAACAACAGCAGCAGCAACAACAATTCACCAACCTAGAATTTTGTATCTGGTGAAATTATCCTTCAAAAGTAATGGGGAGTTAGGTAAAAACTTCTTTGGACGAACAAAAACTGAGAGAATTTGTTGCCGGTAGACCTGCCATGCAAGAAAGGAGTTCTTCAGAAAGAAGATATAGGTCAGAAACTAAGATTTACATAAAAAAGGGAAGTCATTAGAGGAGGAATAAGTGAAAGTTAAATAAACTCCTTTGTTCTTCTTAGTCTTAATTAATCTAACAGAGAAATGATTGCTAAAATGATAATAGCACCAACATATTGGGTAACCATAGCTTACGAATAGATGACATAAATGACAACAATGTTATAAGGGATGGAAGGGAGGGGTTGGGAATACTCTGTTAGAAAGCACCTGCACTATCCAGGAAATGACGCTGTGTTATTTGAAAGTAGACTTATATTAGTTGTAAATTCACACTGCAAACTTTAGTGTATCCACTAAAATTTGTTTTAAAAGGTATAATTGATCTGTTAACAAAGGAGAAAAAGTTAGAATAATATAAAATGCTTTATTAAGATTAGAGAAGTTTAAAGAAAAAAAAAAGACAAGATCCTATCAATAGATACACAAAAAAACACTTGAGAAAATCCCACACCCATTCATGAAAGAACTCCCTAAAAAACTATGAATAAAGGGGAACTTTTGTATCTGATAAAGAACCTCTACAAAAAAAACCTTACTGATAGCATCATATTTATTGGTGAGAAACTAGGTGCTTTCTTCCGAAGATCAGAACAAAGACAGGATGCTGCTTCTCCCCACTCCCATTTAATATGGTATTGGGAGTCCTAGCTCATGTAATAATAAAGAAAAGGATGTAAACGGTGTACAGATTGGGAAGGAAGAAATAAAACTTTGTTTGCAGCTGACATAAATGCCTGGGTTGAAAATCACAAAGAATGAACATAAAAAACTCGTGGAACTGATAAATCATTATAACGAGTTTCAGGGGACAATATTACTATAAAAATAGAAAAATTATAAAAAGTTAATTGCTTTTACATATACCAGCAATGGATAAATGGCATTTGAAATTAAAAACACAAAATATGTACAAAATACGTACAAAATCTATATGAGGAAAACTATGAAACTCTGATGAAACAAATGAAAGATCTATACAAATAAAGAGCTATTCCATGATCATGAATAGAAAGACTCAACATTACCATGATTTAAATTTCTTCCAACTTGATTTATAGACTCAATGCAATCACAATAAAAATCCCAGCAAGTTATTTTATTTATATCAGCAAGCTGATTCAAAAAGTTATATGAAAAGGGACAAAACTCAGGATAGCCAACACAATTCTGAAGAAGAATAAAGTCCGAAGACTGATACTACTTGATTTCAAGACTTACAATGAAGCTATATTATTTAAGACAATGTGGTATTGGTGAAAGTATAGATACATAGATGAAGAATATAAATTCATTGAGGGCATGGTTACCTCAACATTGGTTGGAAAAGTGGCTGGCAGTAGATGCTTAATAACTATTAGTTAGGGAAAGAATGAAGATTCCAGGAGTTTCAGAAAATTATTTTTTTTACAAGGCCATGTTTGATTTCCTAAATCCTGAATTTAAACACATTTAAAGAGAAAAGATAGCATTTCAAAATATAGGTGAACGGCCCATTTTCTCCACAGTGGTTGCTCTCTGTTCTTGTGAGTTAATTCTACATCTACCTTTCTTGTCTTCTTTATCTGAATGAGAAGGATCTTTTCCGAAAGGGACTCAGGTCTGAGTGGGAAGTATAGTGCACACAGTCAGAAATTAGCCTCATTAGGGCAGCACTTTATAAAAAGTGGAGATTCTATTTAAATGGTTTTTTTTCTACTTAAATATTTTTTGTCAACTCTCATCTTCATAATCTTTATCTAGCAGTCAATTAGGGTCCTCAGAAAACAGGTATCTTTATGTAGCAAAACTTGTAGGAACACTTTAAGTTTGGACTTCCTAGGGACTGCAAAACTTTATTTAGAACAATTGAACTCACCCTTTGGTGGGAGAACGACATATATAAATGACACATTGTAATATAAACACTGTCCAAAAGGTTTATTTCTAATTGCAAATCTCTTTCCTTTTCATGAAGGAAGTGGGGATGCCGTTTGATCATTTATGGAAAGGAGGGGAACACAGCCAATGAGTTGGAAAGAGATCCTGCAATCAATCCACCAAGCTAGATTTTTCTTTAGAGTGCTGGGAACTTGCTCTCAGTTTTCATTTACTTCCTATTTTTGTGGGTGGTTTCTTGCTTTTCTGGATTCTTATAGGGTTCTTAGGCTTTGCTCCTGCTCAAAGTGTGAATTTTAAGAAATATATCACAGATATAAAAGAATACATATCTAGCAGTTATGTATGATTTAGAAGCTCTAAATTCAGTTCAGCTCACATGTCGGAGTTGCCCTTGTCAGTGGTAAGGGGGCTAGATATTTATGCCTTCACACTAATCAGTCATTCCTCTTGCGTTGCCTCCAAAGAAGTGCAAATTTCCAACCAATTTGCATCTCCTGTGTAAGTAAACCAGACTGAGGCAAGTTCTCTGGCAAAGAAAAGCAGGTACAGGTGTTCGAATTTTGTGAAAACTTACTTGAAACTGGTGTGAATAAAAATCTGATAAAGGGCTGGGCACAGTGGATCACACCTGTAATCCCAGCACTTTGGGAGGCTGAGGTGGGCTGATCACTTGAGGTCAGGAGTTCAAGACCAGCCTGACCAACATGGTGAAACCTCGTCTCTACTAAAAAATACAAAAAAATTAGCGACCATGGTAGTGCATGCCTGTAATCCCAGCTACTAGGGAGGCTGAGGCAGGAGAATTGTTTGAACCCAGAGGGTGGAGGTTGCAGTGAGCCAAGATTGTACCACTGCACTCTAGCCTAGGAGACAGAGTGAGACTCTGTTTCAAAAAGCAAACAAAAAACATTGATAAAGGAATGTGAGTGGACATAGGAGGAACACTGAAAGGACATGATACAGCTCCCAACTGGCAGTCGTTTTTAGGTTGCTGCTGTGATGTTAGTGAAACCCACTTCCCCAAATCCAAACTGCATTGCATTTGAATTACTTGTCGCTTGAGCTTTTCCTTTGTTTGGTGTACTTATCTATATTTTTAGTTTCTATTTGCTGGGTAAAGTTTTGGTTTTGCTTATTGGAATCAATTATTTTCCCTTGGAATGGAAAAGAGGCCTGTTCTGCTGTTGGTGATACCCTTGCTTCCTCCGTCTTTGCTCTTCCCATACATTTAGAGCTGCAACCACTGACTCTGTCCCACTTACCCTGGCTCTGTTCCACTACTGACGAAAACTGGCAGTTTTCAACAGATCCTACCCTCCTGGAGGACTTGGATGTCTTTTTGCTGCTCCCAGCCTCCTGTTCCATATGCCTGAGATAGTTGAGTGGCCTACATTTTATCATTTTACTTGTCCTATCCATTTGGGCCTCATTTGTAGGGTTGTGTTTCCAACTATGCTGATTGTCCTCTGTTTGACCTTCAAATGCATTCTCTGCACGTATCCATCCTGCACTGTCCTCTGGGAGTCTGGCTGATCTTAACTGCATTAGCAGACTTTTTTGTCCTTTGTCTTAGTGAACAATGCAGGGAAAGAAAAGAGCAAGGCAAGATATTTATTCCTCTGGCCTCTTCCTGTGGGAGTGCTGTGGACTGCAATCATCCACCAGGAGTCGCATTCATGCCAAATGGCCCTCCCACACAGCTCTCTCCTTGTCCACTTCAGCCCACACGTCATAATGGTGCCTCCTTTACTAGCCCTGCATTAACCCTGTGATTTTCCTACATCCCACTGACAATACTGTAAACCATATGGGTTTATTCTGTTCTTTAGATTCTGCACCAGAGAACTCAGCTGGTGAACTGAAAGATGAATTTTCCAAGCTCTTGTCTGGCCAGTGTGGGTATACTCACCTGCTTTACCAGGCTGTAGGACAGAGGCACAAAGGAAAGATGAAGATTATGAGTGACAATTACACATCTCTCTTCTCTGCTTGCTCATACAGAGAGTAGTGGAGTAGAGTTTCTTTTCCATGCTCTGAATTCAGGAATCTCATCCTAAGTTGGAAGTGCTGGTGAATTGCTTCTGAGTAGTGTTTCTCTTTCTCAAAGTTATCTACGGTGCAAGCAGGCTCCTAAAATAGCTCGCAGAGACACCCCAAATAGGGCAGGATGTCTCCGAAGTGATTTTGATTTGAGAAGCATTTTGTTTAGTTATCTAAAATAATTATACCCAAATATCCTGAGCTCCCAGATCGCTGTGCATATCGCTGACTAGTACAGGAAAATAGATGGATTGAGGGGAAGCTATGTTTTTAAACTTTCTATTTACTTCTTCGGGGCTATAAAAATTAAATATTTTACACTCAAATACAAGGAGATTTGAGTTATATTTATGGAATGCTGGGAATAAGTTTTTACCTGTGGCTATGCACATATGTGAGATACATGTTTCTATGTTGGTCCATAAGAGGAAATATGACTTTGTGCAAATAAATCCTGTGAAGGGGCTGATCTTTGGTTTAAATGGTTTTTAATGATTCCATTTCTCTTTGGCTGAAAACCTATTTTTCCATGCCCTAGGGGAGCATAGAATGAAAATAATTCTTTCTTGCTCACATTTCCTTCCTTACTCTTTCTAAAGGGGTTGTTATGCTTCCGACTGCTAGGACTGAGAGACCAAACTGAGCATGTGATGTGTTCTCGCCCAATTTGTAGGGACGTGATTGTAGCTGGGTTTGTAAAATTACTCTGTGGCGTTAGAAGGCATTAGAGAATTCTACTGTGGTTGCAGATCCAAGCTCTGCCTTCCAATCAACTTTATCCACATTAAAAGCTCATCTTTTGATCTTCTTCTGACTGCTGCATCTTATTTCTCCATTAGTTCTCCCCTCACAGCTAAATTGAGAGTGATTGTCCCTGTTATCATTCCTCGCCCCAAAATATTCTATCCACCTTTTTATATACTCAGTGATTCATCTCCTAATATCGTTTGCTTTTCCTCAAATGCATTGGGTTTGGGACTCTGGTCATTCCTCTGCCTGAATGGCCTGTCCTCTCTTCACTTGTTGGCTTCTCCTTATCATTCAGGACTCAGCAGTATGTTCCCAGCATAACACAAACATGACTGTGTATTTCTGTAGTAATAATGCTATAATGAGACACGGTGTTTGAGGGAAAATTTAGTGTCAAGTAAAAATATGATCAATGATCTGTCACAAAAGCAAAAAGATACATCATATACCATAAGCAATAATTATTTTAGAATTAAAATCACATCTCCAATTTTATAAAATGGACAATAAACTACTTCCTGTATTGATTACAGAAGTCATCTCAATAGCCATTAACCTGTAAAACATAGCCTATGTAAAATAGATCTTTGTTATCACATAGATCATTTAAGATCTAAATGCCAGCTATATTCATGTTAAACACTAAATTAATAATTATGTCATTAGATTTAATAAGCATTAACAAATTTGGTGGATTAACTGATGACCATTATTTTACAAAACTGCCCAGAAAATGTTCAGTTGATACATATATTCAATATATTACATCTGTGTAGCAAATGAACTCTGTTTATGTTTATTCTACCATCGTGAAAACATCAAAGTCTGACTTACTCTTTTTATTTTATTTTGAAGTTCTGGGGTACCTGTGCTAGATGTGCCGGTTTGATACATAGGTAATTGTGTGCCATGGTGGTTTGCTGCACTTATTAATCCATCACCTAGGTATTAAATCAAGCATGCATTAGCTCTTTTCCCTTATGAAAGGGAAAATACTTGCTCTTTTAACAAATACTCATTGTTATCAATAGAAGATGGATAAATAAATTACATATTTATACTTAGTGTAGGTGCAGCAATAAGGAAGAATGATCTAGTACAGCACCCAACACAGGTGACGCTCACAGACATAATGAACCAGGCATAAAAAGCTATGTATTAAATGGCTCCATTTATATAAAATTCAATGACAGAGAAAAGTAATCATATGTGATAGAAGATAGAAAATGGTATTGACTGGGAAGGGGATGAAGGAATCTTCTGATGTGTTGGAAATATTCTGTATCTTGATCTGGATACACATTAATTGGGACACTTGAAATTCCTGCATTTTACCTATTTCGTTCCTACATTTTATTCCCGCATTACATACAATCTAGAGTGCAGGAATGTATGTATGTATATCTTACTATGATAAAGGGCTTAAGAATCCCACAAATAATTTTAGGTGGAAGCAGATAAAGAATGGTGGTCTTCAGAATCTGATCTTTTTATCTATTTTTTTTTTCCTCAAACATTATTAAAAGCAACCTGGAAGGTTCAAATACATCAAATAGAGCACAGTTGTTTTTTTGTGTGGGAAGCAAGAATAGGATCTGTCACCCCATCACTAAGGTGATGATGTATGGGGTTTATGTAAGGTTTGATGAGAGGGCTGCTGCACAGCCTGGACGCCGGCCTCCTCCCACCCCTTCCTCAGCCCTGTGCCAGGCTAGCTTCCACTATAACCAGTCAGGGTTCTGAGGTGGAAACAACTGTATCTGATGCTGGTTAACTTGCGCAAGAGAGGAGTTTATTGGAAGGAAATGGGCTATTGGAAAGAACTAGATTTGAGAACAGGCAGGATTCAGAAGGCAGACAGCCAGAAACACAGCCAAGTCACACCGCAGAAACTGTCAGGATGCTGACGGGCACAACCAACACCACCTCCACAGGCAGCTGAGCACTGCTGGCAGCAGCCCCACCCCCAAATCTCACCACACTCCAGAGCTGTTGCTGGAACATGGTGCCTCTGCCGTCTCATTATGAACTCTGCATTTCTTCAGAGTCATGGTTCTGAGTGGAAGCACCCAAGTGGCTAAGGCTGGGTCATGTGTTCTATGGTGGCTGCTTCCATCACATGGAATCAGTATTTAAAGTCTTACTTGAATATGTCTGCCCTAGGAAGGTTGAGTTTTCCCTCCTCAATCTATGTAGGGCTATTTTTCTCAGTGTTGGCTTTTGTTTCAGAGTCTTTGTCTTCCTTGAGAGACTGACACTGCCAATGCCTTTGACTTTGCATAAGAAATCCTACTACCAAGCTGGGTGGCAGTGGCTCACACCTGTAATCCCAGCACTTTGGGAGGCTGAGGCAGGTGGATCCCCTGAGGTCAGGAGTTCGAGATCAGCCTGGCCAACATAGTGAAACCCTATCTCTACTGAAAATACAAAAAATTAGCTAGCTGTGGTAGAGGCTGCCTGTAATCTTAGCTACTAGGGAGACTGAGGCAAGAGAATTGCTTGAACCTGGGAGGCAGAGGTTGCAGTAAGCCGAGATCATGCCATTGTACTCCAGCCTAGTGACAGAACAAGACTCAGTCTCAAAAAAAAAAAAAAAAGGAAAAAGGAAAAAAAAAGAAAAAATTCTACTACCTAGTAGGTTTCATCATTGTTCCTTACAGTAAATGAGGGAGTTAGAGCTTGAAGCATCTTGGATTGGCCTTAAAGCCTATATTTTTGCACTGAATGATATTGCTGTATTATTTTGATTTCATTGAGAACAAGAGGACTAATTATTGCCTGGATCTCCCCTTGTTATAATCACAACGTACTAATCAGTTAAAATTTTTAATCTGTTATAAGTCTGGTTATATTGCAGCCTGGTATACTGATAATTGCACACTCTTCTGAAATATAGTAGGCATGAGTTGTAGCTCTGCTCTTTGACTAACCAAACGTATTGAAGTTAATGATTTTACCATATTAAACTCAGTTTAGTTACTTGTAAAATAGGAATAATACCAGCCTCATATGGCGGTTATATTAATGTATGTAATTTGTGGAACACACTTTTCTTAGTGTCAGATACTTCTTTTCAGCTGATTTCCTTCCTTTCTAAAGGAGATATGTAGTTTTATATTTTACATTAAATTTAGTAAAATTTATTTTTAAAATACTATGTGATAGGTGAGAACAAAAAAAAGAGAGCCACTTCTTTAGTTACACACTAGTGACAAGTAAGCCTTATTTTCCCATTTAACAGATGGGTAACTGACACTTAGAGACTTTTAGTAACTTGCTGCTTACAGCTAACATTCCAGAAAAGGTGTGGAAATATTATCACCTGTTTTTTCTTATTTTTCCTCCCTTCTCATAGAAACAGTTTTGCATTTTTTCTTCCCTTCCTCAGCCTGGCAGAAGTCTTAAAGTTTACTCTGTGGGGAGTTTGAACCAGAGGAGCCCTGGACTCTGGACACAAGGCACAGCTAAGGGTAAGGGGACTGAGCTCAAAAAGACAGGGATCATGTGAAATTCTTGGAGTTAATCACTGAACTCTCTTAACATGGCCAGCATCATTATTAAGGCCTCTCTCTCTCCACCCCACAAACTAAAAGACTATGGTCTCCTTTCTGGGGAGACTTACCAGCCTAAAGGGAAAGACTTAGAGGAACTGAAATTGGTGTTCCTCCAAAAAATAGCCCACATGAACCAGGATGAGTGACATCCTCTAGTTTCCACGCATGGCCCAAGCCCATTGAGTGGCTCTCAATGCCTATAGTAATTTCCCAGAAAGATAAATTAGAGAAAACTAAGGATATTTTTAGTTTTGAGAAAACATTTAGGGATCATTGAACATTTGAAGAAAGATTACCACACAAATAAAAGAAACGCAAATGAAGCAGAAGATGCTATGTGCAGTTGCTGTCTATCTAACGGCCTGAGAATCTTGAGACAGAAGACTACTGATCTAATGTGGCAGACTGGAACTTATCTTGTCTTGGGCAGTCTCATCATGTTTGTGATCACTGGGAAGTTCCTACATGGGATGACCATGAAGGCAGCCTGCCTGTTACTAAAGTTCCTGGGAAAGAACTCCTGATAGGAAGTTCTGGAACAGGAACGCTCTTTTTGGTCAGCGCTCTGCAGGAATGAAGAATGAGAGCTGGGACACAATCAATAAGGAATTTTCTGGGGACCACATTTCATCTCTTTTGAAACTTTTGCATCTGGCAGACACTGTCTGCCACCTCCTGAGCCCAGGTTTTCTGGCAGGGCCATGCTGAGCCATGGAAGGAATGGGAACAGCACTCTGCCATCTGCCCTGGGCCAGCCAAATGCACTGACTGAATTCTGCTCTAGGAATTTTTCTCCTTCCACACAGCTATTGTACCAGACAGGGCAGCTGTGGGTGGCATCAGCTAACCTGCATTTTGGCATCAGGCTCCTGTGGTTTTGATGTTGATGTCTACCCTGAGATAGATGACATCTTTCAGAGGATTTATGGCCTGGATTTTGAATCTAGATGCAGGCTGGGGGTGGTCTTGAAGGAAAGGAGAAGGAGCAGGAAGAAAGCCTTTGGCATTGGTTTCCCATCATCATTTCCCACAAGGAGAAATTACAGGAGCTGATGCATTCTCATTTTGTGGTGAAAAACAGGTGACATGAAGTTGGGGCTCCCTCCATGGATAATTTAGCACACAAATCACATCACGAGAAAAAAGAGGGCCAGGTCTCTCAGCTCGCTGCTGTTCCACATTTTTTTTCTCTCTTTTTTAAGAGTTTGTTCTTTTCAGAGCAGTTTTAGGTTACAGCTAAATTGAGAGGGAAGTGCAGAGAGTTCCCACACACCCCCCACCCCAACACATGCACAGCCTCCCCCACCATCATCATTCCCTAGCAGAGTGGTACGTTTGTCACAATTGATGAAGCTGCACCAACACCACATGATCACTCCGAACCCGTAATTTGCAACGGGACTTACTGTCTGTAGTACATTTTGTGGGTTTGGTCAAACATACAATGACTTGTATCCACCATTATAGTGTCATACGAGTAGTTTCACTGCTCTGAGAATTATCTGTGCTCCGCCATATTCTCTGTAGTAAGGATTTTGTAGTGGATGAACAAGTTGAGAGCTCCAAATTATAGATGTAATAGTGGTTTGGATGGGGTTTATAAGGAGATGGAAAGGAAAGTAGAGAAGAAACAAGCAACATTTATCCAGCACATACTATGTGCCAGACAGTGGGGGGCACCAATCATGTGTAATTAGAGCTTTGGAGGTGAGGAACAGAAAGTTGCTTAGAGAGAATAATGCCTCACTTCAGAACTTTTGAAGCTCTGGGCCTTGAAAAGATCATTGTGCCCCAAATGCCAAGACCTATACGATTTTAAATATTATTTTTCAAGGTAACAAAAGACAAAACTGAAGATAAAATAGCTAAATCTTTCATTGAATGTTATGGAGACGATCACAATTCAAGTTAACTTTCTCACAGTTTTTTTTTTTTTTTTTTTTTTTTTTGGTCCTTTCTTTTTTTGGTCTCCCAAATACATGTTTCAGACAAAGATTTTTCAAACCGTGGGTTACAATTCAAAAGTGGACCATGGCAGCGACTCACTAGGGACATCGGGCATCAGCAACAAGAGGAAGCTGGCTGCTATGAACATGACTGTCAGATCCAGCGGCCACTCCTGGCTCAGCACCTGGAGGTGGCACCTGTGGGGTGAAGCACCAGGGCACCTGGGAGTGTGTGTTCTGCAATTGCACGTAAGGAACATGATATTGCTGAGTATGGGGTGTGCAGAGCCAGTAGTTTGGAAGCCCAGGATAGGTAGAGTGAGGATGCAACAGCTTCAGGCAGCTGACTCTGGGGAGAGGATGTTTGCAATTCCAGTCTTGGGAGGATCAGTGCTAAGAGCACAAGACAATTCTTCAAATACAGCAGTCCTCCCTTATCAGCAGAGGATACCTTCCCACACTTCATACCTGAAACCATGAACAGATTTTTTTCTATGCATACATACCTATAATAAAGTTTAATTTGTAGATTAGGCACAGTAAGAGACTAACAACAATAACAACTAATAAGAAAATAGAACAATTATAACAATATGCTGTAATAAAAGCTATGTGAATGTCTCTTTGTCTCAAATTATCTTGTTGGGCTGGACTCACCTATTTTCTGACCATGGTTGACCATGGGTAACTGAAAGCAAAGCCATGGGTAGGAAGGGACTACTGTAACTTGCCAGGCTGTGGGCCAGATCACTGATAATGGTAGGGAGGTTTGCTCTTGAGTAGGTTGCTGGAGGAGGATGCAGACACTGGACTTCACTGGGGACTGGTGCCAGGCTCTCCCTGGGCTGGCCCTGAGTAAGTGGAGCCCTGTGGTTTTATGCTGCCCTCTCATTACTGAGGTGTAGGAGGTGGTGGGGAAGGGGAGTGCTTTGGGGCCAGGCCACCCATTTAATTGAAATGGGTGTGGAATTTGGTTTGAATTTTAAAAAATGCATTAAAGGCCTTCATTTTGTTTTTTGGAGGTGAAATTGGAGACACAAGACTCAGCTAGGATTGCTTCCCTTCGTAGTACTCTTTGTCCCAAGGATGTTCAGCTCTGGCTCCCGATTAACTCCTCCAAACTGCCTTGCATTTGGTACAAACTTTATTTCCGTGACACCAATTTTTTTCCAAAGTGTTTCAATATCATTGTTAGCATTTTCTTTTATACTCATAAGTCTTCTGGAAAAGTTAGGAGAAGCGTGGCCTGGTAGAATATTGAAAAGATAATGAACTTTGAAATTTAAAGGTCAAAGATCTCTACTGGAGTTAAAGAAGTTACATATGCCCTAGCTTCCTTTTCTGTTAGGAAAATAATACACTCTAACAGGATTGTGAAGATTGATTAAAATATGGTATGAATTGATTTTAAAATATACAGTATAGTACAAGGGTCAACTCTTGCTTTAAATGTGGGCCATACCAGTGTCAACCTGTAGATTTTAGGGTTAGTGGGTCAGGATGATAGAGTAGGTAGAAGTATGTAGAAATACAGCCTGAGGGGCAGGAAGACAGTTATTTATGGAGGACAAAAGATTTTGTAGTGAAGTGTATTTCTGCCCTGATCATATGGAAGAAACTATTTCTAAAGGAGGAAGTTGTGGGCAGACAGTGGAAGGAAGAGATTTGAAGAAGTTACTTTTAAGAAGCTGTTGAAATTTGAAGTACACGTTCATGGCAAAACCAACAAGCTCAGAGGAAATGGATTACCAATTGGCTAAGAATTTAGTTACTAGAATAAGACAGTTTGGATTTGCTTCTTGCTGCTATCACTTCTGTAAAAGCTAAAAAATTACCAATCTCCATAAATTTTAGTTTCCTCATTTGTAAAATTAGTTAGTGACAGAATCTATTTTGTTAAGAATTAAATGAGATAGAGCATATAAACAGTAGAGGACCTCACTTGAATTAAGCATCCAATGCGTGTTAACTGTTCATATTACTACTATCAATTTTAAAAAGCTCAACTTTTAAATATTTATTTATTATTAGCACATGTCAAAATTATATTTTATTTATTAATGAGGCAGCCACCAGGAAGACAAAGAAGCTAGTTCTAAGGACATTTAAGAAATGGAGACATATCTACAAGATTTTATATATGCATCTACAAAGTCAAACACATACATGCACGTAGTTAGAAAAATCATGCTGAAAGATTGCTTGTTAGATATGTGAGTGGTTAACGTCCTAAAGAGCAATACAACCACACTCCTTTTAGAATTAACTTTTCTTTTGAGCTATACAAATTATAATGACCTATCAATTTATGCAAAACTCTTACCTTATATAGTTGTAAAATGTCTTGCTCTTTATCAGTTGTAAATTGTTAATCAAATGTCCTGTGATATTTCAGATTAACTATCACAGGACATTTGACTAAAGAGTTTCAGATTAAAGTCAAACAGATATTTTAGAAAGTGATCTAGCTTGATATTAAAGAATCAATGATCTTATTTACATTTTTCCATATGGGGATAAAATTTCATTTAACATCACTAAAGGAATTTTTTGAAGGGACGACCTAGAAGATACTGAGCGGGAATGAGATAATTGATGATAGGAGATCGGGAAATAGGGAAGGGAAACTAAGAGGGAAGAGGAAGGACCAATTAAGGTGAAGGGCTGGAGTGGGTGGCTGGGGTCAGTGTATCTAAGGAACATCTGGACAGAAACAGGGTAGAGAGAGGACTGAGAAAAAGTAATTTTCTTCTGGACTCCCAGCAGTATGCTTTCTGAATATAGAAAGGGAAGAAGTCTTCTGCACTTCTTGTGAAAGTCTCCTTCTACCGCAATTTACAGGAAGCAGTGGGAGATAAGTGCTATATCACAGCAGTATGCTCATATGGTTTTTAAGATGAGAATGATTCTCACATGGAGATACAGGCAGAAGAATGTTGGAGGGCACTCTTAGGATCAGCTGGAATGCATCTGAGAAGATTGCTAGAAGTATGACTACTAGAAAATTGAAAGGAAAGCCATCCATGGTTTTATAAATCTCCAGAGAGCTTCTTTCCTATATTGACATCGTATTGGGTTGATTAGCAACTAAAGATAAATAATTACATCTGCAACAAAACTTACTCCTTAGTGTTTCCTTCATGGCAACGTTTATCTCCTTGTTTCTCAGGCTGTAGGTTAGAGGATTCGGCATGGAGATCACCGTGGGATAGAACACAGAGGCCACATTCTCCTAGGCCAGGAAACTGGTTGTGGAGGGTTTTAAGTACATGAATGCAGTCTATCCATGGAACACCACCATAGCTGCAAGGTGGAAGCCGCAGTTGCTGAAGACTTTGGACCTGCTCTCAGTGTTGTTGATGTGGCGGATGCTGGAGAAAATAAAGGTGTGAAAAACAAGAACTGTGAAGCTCATGATTCTGAGGTTCAATCTAGCCAAAAAGAAGACTGCCATCTCAACATCATAGGTGCTAGAGCAGGACAGCTTCATGAGAGGGAAGATGTCACAGAAGTAGTGACTGGTGAGGAGCTCACAATAGGGCAGTTTTCACATAAGGCCAGTCTCTATTGCGGAGCCAGTGAGTCCCATGGTATAGACCATAGCCACAAGCAGGGAGCAGTTGGCACAAGAAATGATGATGTTGCAAAGCAAAGGGCAGCAGATGGCAACATAGTGGTCACAGGCTTTCACTGTCATCATGTAACACTCAGCAGTGACAAAAACCAGGAAAAAGTAGAACTGTGACATGTACCCTGCATAGGAGATAATGTTCTACTTTGACACAAAGTTTGCCAGCATCTTCGGGTTAGTAATGGAGGAGTAGCAGAGATCTAAGAGTGACAGATTGCTGAGGAAGTAGTACATAGGATGTGAAGCTGAGAGTTCAGACAAGTAAAAGTGACCATGGCTGGGTTCCCCACCATGGTGACCATGTGGATATCGAGGAAGAGGAGAGAGTGAAAGAGCTGGAGGTCTGGCTGCTTCCTTAATCCCCTGAGAATGAACTCTGTCACTGTAGAATGACTTTTGGCAGTCATTCTCCTCTAGGTAGGATCTTCGTAGGAATGGAAAAGAAGAACCCTGTGAAAGGTCATACCTGCATTTGCCTGTTGAAGCCCGGCAGGGGCATCTGCCCTTGCTTGAGCAGTCCTAGACTCATTCCTGTTTCTTCTCCTTTCAGTTGAACCAACCAGAGTCTTCTTGATTTCAGAAACTAAGAATGCGAGAGGAAAAAGAGCCAAGACCTGAAGCTTTAACCACCGACAACAGTGACTCTCAACCTTAGTTCTCCTTTGGAACCACCTGAGGAACTTTAAACATTACTGCTGCCAAGGTGCATCTCAAAATTTCTGATTTAATAGGTTTGTAGTATGGCCTGAGAATCAAGATTTATAAAGAGCTTTATTCAGGTGATTCTCCTGTGCAGCCTGTATTGATAACTTTTGAGCTACAATTTTATCAAATAGTATAAGAGGTGAAAACCGGCCTATTTCATTAGTTGAGTTTGCTGATATAACTTACTTCAGAAACTTATTCTTTCGTTTCATCTGGGCAATCTTCAAATGCATGCCAGGGCATGAAAAAATATGGCTCCAGGTCAGGTGCCGTGGCTCACACCTGTAATCCCAGCACTTTGGGAGGTTGAGGTGGGTGGATCATGAGGTCAAGAGATTGAGACCACACTGGCCAACATGGTGAGACCCCATTTCTAATAAAGAACAAAAATTAGCTGGGCATGGTGGTGTGTGCTTGTAGTCTCAGCTACTCGGATGGCTGAGGCAGGAGATTCGCTTGAACTTGGGAGGTGGAGGTTGCTATGAGCCAAGATCATGTCAGTGTACTCAAGCCTGGCAACAGAGTGAGACTGTGTCTCAAAAAAAAAAAAAAAGTATATGGCTCCATAATAACAAATTCAGGTAGTGTTCGTGTGCCCTGGTTGATAGAAACTGGTATTTATGTTTAAATGATTAGCCCTTGAATCTCAGTTTTAACTTTTACAGAGTAACAAGTCAATTTCCTTATTTGTAAAATAAAGAGAAATCATAAATTTAAGGTAGTTTTAAGGATTGTTTAAGATAATAAATATGGAAATATTTTTCAAATTTTAGTATGCTTTTCAAATGTGGATTGTCATTCAGGCATTGGGTTTTATTTTTGGATTTATATTGGAGTTTCTCGTCCAATATAGTAGAGAACCCAGAAAATGTGGGGGGATGTCAGGTAACAACTAGAGTTGGGAGCATAAACTGGGGTAAAAGCATTGTTTATTGCTACTTGTGCCTCACTTTAGGAAAGGTATGAGGATATCGGCATCACTGGAGCTTGGCTAAAAGTAGTCAGATATTAAGAAAATCATACAAAAATGTGCTTGTTTTAGACCCATCTGTAGTACCTGTGCTGTGGGCAAGATGTCCTTAAAAAGATTTTTTGAAAAGGCTGTAGTATTCCTTTTTTTTTTCTTTATTTTTTTTGAGACAGAGTTTCACTCTTTTTGCCCAGGTTAGAGTGCAATGGCACGATCTCAGCTCACCACAACCTCCACCTACTGAGTTCAAGCGATTCTCCTGTCTCAGCCTCCTGAGTAGCTGGGATTACAGGCATGTGCCACCATGCCCAGCTAATTTTGTATTTTTAGTAGAGAGGGGTATTCTCCATATTGATCAGGCTGGACTCGACCTCCCAATCTCAGGTGATCCACCCACCTTGGCCTCCCAAAGTGTTGGGATTACAGGCGTGAGCCACCATGCCCAGCCAAGACTGTAGTATTTTTATCATCTTCTACTCACTCCATTTGAGAGAGAAAGATTCCTGCCCTGTGGTTATCAGGATGGCTGAACACACAACACTCAGCAATGGACAGAACTTTATTAGTCATTTATACTCATAGCCCAGGGGAGGAGAACATTACACCATGCAGGGCTGCACAGGGGCTGCACTAAGAAACAGAGTGAGGAGCCAGGCGCTGTGGGAAAAGGCTTTGCAGTGTCAAGAGGGTGGGGTGGCACTGGTTTTTACGAGAAGTTAGAATTGGTTTATTTGAATAATTCTGCAAGTTAGCAGGGAACTGAAACTCTAGGACAGGTAGGGATAAGCAAGGTATCTGCCTGGTTCCCATGATAAGGAAGGTTGTTTGGCTAGTACATTTTATCAGTGGGACCAGAGTCGGGAGGGAACTTGCAGTGAGGCCATTTGAGGCTCTTTTAATTTCCCCCAAATGTCAATGCATCACATAATGTTGGCCTTAATTTTAGGCCTTATACCACATATCACATGCACATATTCACAAAAAGTCAAATATGCATTCCCATTTATGCAAAGTTATGCCTCTATATGTGGGTATATATATTAAGAATTAAATTTAAAAATCAGAAAGAAAGAGCTGTATAGCTCTCTGATTATTGATGTCAAATAACTAGTTGTGCTTTACATATGGTAACAAACTAATGAATGACAAGTTTTCAAAAAACCATAGCTGGTAAGTCAAGTTTTGGGTTGATAATCAATATTTATAATTCTGATTAGATAGGGAGGTCATATCAAGAACAAGAAGATTGTGTTACATTTGGTCATTAATTTTGTATCTTGAAGTGTTGGCATAACTAAGCTAGGGATACAGTTTACTTTTCATGCAACATAGGAAATGAGAAAAATGTTCTTTTCTTTTTTTGGTGACCAGAGCAGCCCAGATAATGTTAATATCAGATGAAGACTAGGACTATTGGACCTAGAGACAAAATACGGAGCTTTTGCAGATTGGGGGTTTTGGTGGGGAACACGCTTACTCACTGGCTCCGCCTTCCTTGTGTGCTCTTTGACGTTGGGGTCTCCAGGCTTCTGTCTGTCCTTGGTCTTCTCATTCTACTTGGTTTTCCTGAATAATCTCAACCGCTTTCATTGCTTTTTCTTTCCTCTATTTTCATACTGTTGATTTCTATTTCTAAGTGTATATTCTTTTAATATAGTTTTTAACTTTTGGAGTCAATTTATGCACACCACACAGAAAACATGCAACGAACAGACATTATAGGTAGATGGCAATGCTACCTGGAAAGAACTGGACCAAAACAAAAAAAGCAAGTTTAAGTTTGGTCTTTAGATATAATTGTTATCACTGTCTTTGTGACTTCTCCCGATTACTTTATCTTCATCGCTCCTTTGCTATTGAATGAGTAGAAGACATACAAGAATATAAACTGAAACTTTCTTCTAAAAACTTTCTTGATAGAAATGAACTGAGTGCTCTTGTCAAGTAGAAAATAAGAAACTAAGAGTGATAGATTTCTGGGCAAATGGGCAATTGGATTGGTTTACCAATGATATCATTTTTATTTATTAGATATTATGATTTTAACACATGACTGGCAAGGAAGGGTGTGGGTGGAAAAGACATCTTCTATAAAACTGGAGGATTATATGTAATATAGTGATTTCGAATGGATAAAAGTTAGTAGACTGGCTGTTCTGAGGTGTTTGCATATTTTGAAGTCTGTCTTTAAATTTTATTTTTTGAATGTAATCTTCAAAACAAGAACAAACAGAAAAAAAATCAGAAAAAAATAAGAAAAACGTGACTGAAAACTGAAAATAGTATAATGAAAATAAAAATTTAGCTCAAATAGAAGGGTTGGAAGATAAAGTTGAGAAAATCTTTGATAAAGAAAAACAAACACTGAAAAAATAGAAAAGTAGAAAGGTGAGTTTATTATTTGAATAATAACACTTTATGAAAGAAACGTTTACTGAATTTAACCTTAACAAAAATAAGTTTGAAGATATGTTCCAGGGGAAAATGTTTGAATGAAATACATTCTTAAATTTGAAAAATTAATAATAACATTGAGTACTTATCACATGATAAATAATTGTCTTATTCCTCTCTCTGCCCCACATTCTTCTCCAGTTCATTCTTCTCCAGCTTATTGAATGGCATTGTGAATATGTTAAAGGGAAAATAGACATATGTATTTGAAATACATACTGAATTATTTTTGTTTGAAATAATATTTTATATAGGACTTTTTAAAATGCTTTAGCCAAGAAATATGTATTAATAGAAATATATGACACAAGATTGTTAAAATGAATATAACCATTGACATTTGGTGATGAATACATGATAGTCTGTTATACTATGACTTTTGTATACGTTTGGAAAGTGTCCTAATAAGGAATAAGAAGGCAACTAACGGTAAATAATCAAAAGAAATAACTTTGATAAATCAGTCATCAGGCAAATCGAATTGGCATCTGAAACAGTATTCTCTCAGGAGATCTGTTGACCAATTGGATTATAGAGGGTGAGAAAGTGGCGGAATGCAGGATGACATTCAGAATTTGGGCTAAAAATATTATGCCTTCATTAGGTAGAGGACACAGGATAAGAACATTTTAGGGAGAAAATAAATTTCTTTTGTGTGGCTGAGTTTCAGGTTCCTGTGAGATCTTCAAGTGGAGATGTTAGGACCCAAGTTAGACTTAAACATGTACATTTGGCAGCTGTCAATTGTCTAGCATGAGTTAATCTCATGCAGTGTGGATTGACTGCACGTTTATCTCCAGAGCTTCTTGGGGCATGATGCTGAACATTGACTAATGCTATGAAGAAATATATTTATTAAAGATAAATGATGTTCAGTAGCCATGAGTCCATGAGCTGTTTTGGAGCAGGAAGTACTAGCTTACCATCATTGTCTAGAAATAATCACTGGATTATAATAATTCAATAACAACAATAATTTCACCTGTTTTCAGCAGAGCCTAGGAGGTTTCAATGGTTCAGGTTGGTCACATAGGTGGACTGTCTACAAGATAACTCATTATAAAAGTAGCAGACTTTGGTCTTCTTGGTGCCAAGAAGCTTCCCACATATGTTGGTGGTGGTTCAAGATCTGGTGGCCATGTGCATCTTGTGCAGCACAGTGATTAGATGGCATATGAGCCTGCTCCAGACAGCTCTGGATCCCTTTAAATACATACCCTCCTCCTGCTCTTACTGTATTGTACACTTTATCCCTAATAAAGCTGTTATATGATCATAAATGATTTGAGTCTTTGGTAAGTTTTTTCAGCAATTGAATACTTAAGGCAATTAACTCACAGTTAACATATCATTGGGTGATATTTGAGCCATAGGAATAAATGGAATTACTCCAGGAAATTATAAGAGATGAAGCAATAAGAGAGATGAGGTTGGAAGGCTGGGCACGGTGGCTAACGCCTGTAATCCCAAAACTATGGAAGGCCGAGGCAGGCAGATCATGAGGTCTGGAGCTTGAGACCATCCTGCTAACACGATGGAAAAACCCCATCTCTACTAAAAATACAAAAAATTAACCGAGTGTGGTGGCATGCGTGGGAGGTGGAAGCAGGAGAATCGCCTGAACAAGGGAGGTGGAGGTTGCAGTGAGCAAGATAGTGCCACGGCACTCCAGCCTGGGCGACAGAGCAAGACTCCATCTAAAAAAAAAAAAAAAAGGAAAAAAAAGGAAGATGAAGTTGGAAATTCGAAGAAGCTCAATATTTCATAATGGGCAGAGATGAAGTCATTAAGTGTGATGCAGACAATATTATAAAATAGATAAGTCAGGTTTTGATACTTCTGTTTACAGAAGAGGAAATCTCAGAATAAAAAACATTTTGACTTTTCCAAGGCCACACAACTAGATCTTAGACACATAAGCCTAGCTTCTTCAAGTATATCACATTGCCTCATGATTACAAGTAGTCTTTAGAAAAAGGTTCCCTAGAGAAAGCTTTAAAAAAAGCATGTCAATATTTTACAGAGAGGTTTTGTGGCTTTCCTGACCTGTAGAGATGTCAGAAAATAGCAGTCAGCCTCCACCATGCTGTAATTAGGATTTCTGAAACATCTTTATCCAACAAGGAAGCTCTGTTGCTTTCTTCAAGATTAGTGAATGTTTAAGGCTTACTGTTTTTAAAATCAATTGACATTCCCACGAATGCCTAGAATAATCCCCACTCCATCAAATAGCCTTTAAATAAGACTGTATCTCCTTACATTTTCCTTCTCTAGCACAATTTTGGAACATGATATGCCTTTAATACACCTTGAAATCATATATTTTACATTGCAAGTCCTAGTATAATTTGCTTTTTATAGCACATATATTCCTGAGATGAATGTCACTTAAAAATGGATTCCTATTTTAAGAGCTCCAAACTGTGGGCTACGATGAAACTGAGCTCTGGGTAGCTCCTAACTTCAGAAGCCCTTGCAACTCTTTCTGTCACTGAGTAACTTTCCTTTCTTAGTCCTCGAAAGATCAGGAGGTTCCTTTTAATCTGTAAATATCTTGATCCTCAAAGTCACACCCAATGGGGACACATCATTTACTTATGGTAAAACTAGTTATGTGTAATCTACCATATTTAGAAATCATTTGAAAATGAGTTTAGCCACAACTATTTATAAAAAATCTCTAACAAGTTCCTTCAGTATTTGAAAAAATAAATATATCCCTTAATTTATCATTTTAAAAATCTAGGCTTTTATTGAACCATATTTATATTTCTTTCTATTGAAATTAGTAAATATTAATGAATAATATATGCATTTATCATTGTGTTCAATAATGGGAGTGTAAGTTAAGTAGTATTTAAATATACAATATGTTTTTAATTTAAATTTTTAAAATTGACATAACAATTTTCATATTCGTGGGGCACATAGTGATGTTTTAATACACAGATGAGGGTAATTAGCATATCCATCATCTCAAACATTTATCATTTCCTTGTGTTGGGAACATTTACTATCCTCTTTTTAGCTATTTGAATTTATAATCATTGTTAACTATAGTCATTTTACAGTGGTATAGAATACTAGAACTTACTCTTTCTAGCTAGCTGTAATTTTGTATCATTTAACAAATCCTTGCCTATCACTCCCTTCCTCCTACCCTTCCCAGTCTTCAGTATCCTCTGTTCTACTTTTTATTTCTTTGAGATCAGCTATTTTCAGCTTCCACATATAAGTGAGAACATGTGGTGGTTAACTTTCTGTGCCTGGTTTATTTCACTTAGCATAATGTTATGCAGTTCCATCCATGTTGCTGTGAATGACATGATTTCATTCTTTTTTATGGCTGAATGGTATTCCACTGTGTAGATATACCATGTTTTCTTTATCAATTCATCTGTTGTTGGACACCTAGGCTGACTCCATATCTTGGCTATTGTGAATAGTGCTGCAATAAACAGGAGGGTGTAGATGTCTCTTCCATAGAATGATTTCCTTTCCTTTGGATAGATTCCTAGTAGTAGAATTGCTAGATCATCTGGTAATTCTATTTTTAGTTTTTCCAGGAACTTCCATACTGTTCTCCTTGGTGGTTTTACTAGTTTACATTCCGACCAACAGTATGTAAGAGTCCTCTTTTCTCTGCACCCTTGCCAGCATTTGTTATTTTTTGTCTTTTTGTTAATAGCCATCCTAATTGGGGTGAGATGATATCTCATTGTGGTTTGAATTTGCATTCTCTGATGATTTGTGATGTTGAGCATTTTTTCTTATATTTATTGACCATTTGTATACCTTCTTTTGAGAAATATCTGTTCAAATCATTTGCTCATTTTGTAATTGAATTGCTTGTTTTCTTATCGTTGATATGTTTCAGTTCCTTGCATATTCTGAACAAAAATTGTCTGTCACATAAGTAGTTTGCCAATGTTTCCTTCCATTCTGTAGGTTATTTTTTCACTCTGTGGATTGTTTCCTTCACTGTGCAGAAGCTTTATAACTTGAAATAATCTCATTTGTTTATTTGTATTTTTGTTACCTGTGCCTGTGAGGACCTATTCACATAATCTTTTCTCATATCAATGTCCTGAAACATTTCCTCAATAGATTCTTATAGTAGTTTAATGGTTTGGGTCTTACATTTAGATTTGTGATTAATTTTGAGATTATTTTTTGGATTTTTTTTTGTATAAAGTGAGAGGTGAGGGTCTAGTTTCATTTTTCTGCATAAGAATATACAGTTTTCCTAGCAGCATTTACTGAACAGACTGTCATTTCCCCAATGAGTGCTCTTAGCATCTTTGCTAAAAATCAGTTGGCTGTTGACATGTGGATTAATTTCTGAACTCTCTATTCTGCTCCAGTGGTTGATGTGTTTATTTTTATGCCAGTCCCATACTGTTTCAGTTACTATAACAAAGTAGTATACTTTGATGTCTGGCCGTGTCATATCCAGCTTTGTTCTTTTTGCTCAGGATCGCTTTAGCTATTCAGGGTCTTTTGTGATTTCATAAAATTTTAATTTTTTTTCTGTTTTTGTGAGGAATGTCTTTTTTTTTGATATGGAGTCTTGCTATCACCCAGACTGGAGTGCAATGGCATGATCTCAGCTCACTGCAACCTCTGCCTCCTGGATTCAAGTTATTCTCCTGCCTTAGCCTCCCGAGTAGCTAGGATTACAGGCGCCCACCACTGCACTCAGCTAATTTTTGTGTTTTTAGTAAAGATGGGGTTTTGCCATGTTGACCAGGCTGGTTTTGAACTCCTGACCCCAGGTAATCTGACCGCCTCAGCCTCCCAAAGTGCTGGAATTACAGGCATGAGCCATCCTGCCTGGCCATCATTGGTATTTTGATAGGGATTGTATTGAATCTGTAGATTGCTTTGGGTAATATTGTCATTTTAGTAAAATTAATTATTTTAATCTATGAGCATGGAATGTCTTTCTGTTTGTTTGTATCCTCTTGATTTCTTTCACCAACGTTTGTAGTTTTTCTTGTAGAGGTCTTTCATTTCCTTGGTTAAATTTATCTTCGGGTATTTTAATTTTTTTGTCACTTTTGCAAGCGGAATTGCTTTCTTGATTTCTTTTTCAGCCAGTTCATTGTTTATGTATAAAAGCACTATGATTTTTGTTTATTTATTTTGTATCCTGTAACATTACTGAATTTGTTCATCGGTCCTAAGAGTTTTTTTTTAGTAGAGGTTTTAGGTTTTTCTCTATGTAAGATATGTCATCCTCAGAAAGGGACAATGCATTTTTTGTTGGCAATATGGATGTTCTTTATTATTGTTTCATGCATTATCACTCTGGCTAGGACTTCCAGTACAATGTTGAATGAAAGTGGTGAGAGTTGGGCATCATTGTCTAGTCCTTGAGAAAAAGCTTCAAGTCTAGTTCTTGAGAAAAAGCTTTTAGATTTTCCCTGTTCAGAAAGATGTTAGCTGTGGGTTTTGGATATATGGCCTCTATTGTGTTGAGGTACTTTCCTTTTATACCCAATTTATTAAGAGTTTTTATCGTGCAGGAATGTTGAATTTTTATCAACAGCTTTTTCTACATCGATTGAGATGATTATGTGGTTTTTGCCCTCCATTCTATTGATATGATGTATGATGTTTATTAATTTATATATATTAAACCATTCTTGCATTCCTGGGAAAACTTGTCATTGGTCTGTTTAGATTTTCTACTTCCTTTTAGTTCAATCTTTGTAGGTTATATGTGTCCAGGAATTTTGGTATTTCCTCTAGGTCTTCAAATTCATTGGTGTATACTTTGCACCATAGTCTCTAATGAGCCTTTATATTTCTGTGGCATTTGTTGTGACATCTCCACTTTTCTGTCTAGATGACCTGTCCAACACTGAGAGCGGGGTGTTGAAGTGTTCAACTATTATTTAATTGGAGTGTTCTTTCTCTCTTCAGATCTAATAATTGCTGGAAATATCTGAGTGCTCAGGTGTTGGGTGCATATATTTTTACAATTGTTATAGTCTCTTGTTGAATTGATCCCTTTATTTTTATTGAATGGCTTGCATTGTCTCTTTTTTAATCTCTTAACTTGAAGTCTGTTTTATCTAAGTATAGCCACTCCTGTTTGCTTTTGTTTTTTGTTTGCATGGACTATCCTTTTAAATCTCTTTACTTTCCATCTATGTATGTCTCTATGAGCAAGATGAGTTTCTTGTAGGTGTCATATAGTTGGGTCTTTTTAAAAAATATATTGTTCAATGGATCCAAAAGAGAGCCCACAAAGTCAAGAAAATTCTAAGCAAAAAAACAAAGCTGGAGGCATTCACCCTACCTGACTTCAAACTATACTACAAGGCTGCAGTAATCAAAACAGCATGGCACTGGTACCAAAACAGAGATATAGACCAATGGAACAGAACAGAGGCCTTGGAAGTAACACCACACATCTATAATCATCTGATCTTTGACAAACCTGACAAAAACAAGCAATGTGGAAAAGATTCTTTGTTTAATAAATGGTGTTGGGAAAACCAACCATGTGCAGAAAGCTGAAACTGGACCCCTTGCTTACACCTTATACAAAAATTAACCCTGATGGATTAAAGATTTAAACGTAAGACCTAACATCATAAAAATCCTAGAAGAAAACCTAGGCAATACCAGTCAGGACACAGGCATAGGCAAGGACTTCACGACTAAAACACCAAAAACAATAGCAATAAAAGCCAAAATAGACAAATGGGACCTAATTATACTTAAGAACTTCTGCACAGCAAAAGAAACAATCATTAGAGTGAGCTGGCAACCAACAGAATGGGAAAAAATTTTTTGCAATCTACCCATCTGACAAAGGGCTAATATCCAGAATCTACAATGACCTTAAACAAATTTACAAGAAAATCCAAACAACCCCATCAAAAAGTGGACAAAGGATATGAACAGATGCTTCTCAAAATAAGACATTTATGCAGACAACAAACATATGAAAAAATGCTCATCATCACTGGTCATTAGAGAAATGCAAATCAAAACCATATTGAGATACCACCTCAGGCCAGTTAGAATGGCAATCATTAAAAAATTTGGAGGCAACAGATGCTGGAGAGGATGTGGAGAAACAGGAACACTTTTACACTGTTGGTGGGAGTGTAAATTAGTTCAACCATTGTGGAAGACAGTGTGACAATTCCTCAAGGATCTAGAAATAAAAATACCATTTGATCTAGAAATAAAAATACCATTTGATCCAGAAATCCCATTACTAGGTATATACCCAAAGGATTATATATCATTCTATTATGAAGACACATGCACATGTACGTTCATTGTGGCACTGTTTACAATAGCAAAGACTTAGAACCAACCCAAATGCCCATCAATGTTAGACTGGATAAAGAAAATGTGGTAAATATACACCATGGAATACTATGCAGCCATAAAAAAAGGATGAGTTTATGTCCTTTGCAGGGACATGGATGAAGCTGGAAAGCATCATTCTCAGCAAACTGACACAAGAACAGAAAACCAAACACTGCATGTTCTCAGTCATAAGTGAGTATTGAACAATGAGAACACATGGACACAGGGAGGGGAACATCACACATTGGGAAATTTTAGGGGGTGAGGGGCTAGGGGAGGGATTGCAGGGGTGGAGGTATTGGGGAGGGATAACACTAGGAGAAATATCTAATGTAGGTTACGGGGATGGATGCAGCATACCACCATAGCATGTGTATACCTATGTAACTATCCTGCATGATCTGCGCATGTACCCTAGAACTTAAAGTATAATAAAAAAAAAAAAAAAGGAAAAAAAAATTTTGTTGTTGTTTGTTTTGAGTTAAAGTCTCGCTTTTTCTCCTAGGCTGGAGTGTAATGGTGTGATATCAGCTCACTGCAACTTTCACCTCCTGGGTTCAAGTGATTCTCCTGCCTCAGCCTTCCAAGTAGCTGGGATTACAGGCATGCACCACCACACCTGGCTAATTTTTGTATTTTTAGTAGAAATGGGGTTTCACCATGTTGGTCAGGCTGGTCTTGAACTCCTGACCTCAGGTGATCTTCCCACCTCAGCCTCCCAAAGTGCTGGGATTACTGGTGTGAGCCACTGCACACAGCCCCTAAAAAATGTTGGTTATCTGAAGTCCATAATGTGTTGCTCTTTTCCTTATAGCACTATCTACCTGTATTGTTACAATCTGTTTCCATACTTGTGTCTTACTCACTGAGTTGTATATTGCTCATATTTGCCCTTGCTTCTCTGCCCAAGGTAGAGGTCTGCACTTAAAAGAGATTTCATCGATGTAGGAGAAGGAGGAGACAGGTTTTTGAGGTTATTGGATCCACCACTTTACTCTTTTGTAACTTAGAAAGCAAAAATTGTCTGAGAATCCAAGAAAAGAAAGTGATTATTGCCAGGTAACTTGTAAACATAAGATAAAGTTCTCTTTTTACTATTGTTGATAAAATCTCATGTAAGCAACTCAAGCCCTATCTAAAGCAGCTTATCTAGGGAAAACAGAAGAAAACATGAACCATGTTAGGGCAGAGAAGATTTTGCCCTTTGTTAGAGAGCTTAGACACTCCAAAGTAAAACTGCTAGAGGAAGATATGGAAAGTGGCCAGGCTCTGTGAAGTTATATGTGTTGATCAGAGATGTAGAAATCAACCATTCCAGGGGATTCATGAACAAACCATGCTTCTGCAGTGACACAGACTGTCAATGCTCTTCTGCAATTTTTCCCATTCTCTTTCTTCTAGGACTCTTCCTGTCCCCTTAGAACTAGGTGTGAGGAAGTTATTTTCTTTGGTCAAAAAACTGTGAATAGAAATGATGTGTGTCATTTCTGGAAGGAAGTATTAAAGAGCCAGTCCACAGTATTTCATGTTCTTCTTTCCCTTTCATGGGGACCAGCAAAGTTCCCAAAGATCTCAAAGGTGGAGGTTCAGTCTTCCTGAGTCTTCTGTGACAATAACATACAGCAGAGTCCAAATCCCACCATTGCACAGCCAATCTGAGATTTAGGTCAATATGACCTGGGCAAGAAATAAGCAGTTGTTGTTACAAATCATCAAGATTGAAGGATTGCGTGCAATGAAAATATAACCCATCCTCTCCTGAGTGACAGATACCTACAGAATCCTTGCATAAGTATCCATAGAGCATCTGCCATAAGCATAACAACATGATCACCAGATTAACTGGAGGGGGTTGGTATATGTCACATTCAAGAATACTAACAAAAAAATACCAAGAAAAATGCAATGCAATATCAGAGGTTAGTCAATCAGGGGATCTGTTGTTTATATTTCACAGCATCGTCTTCAACAAGTGGTATCATATTTGCCAAGTTGTAATGCAACTGATGTGGATGCATATTTGTAGTGCCACTTTTTGATGTGTTTATCTAGCTGCAAACTGTGCTCCCTTCCTTGGAAATTGTGCCTCGTTGGTACTATGTGATTCAATTTTTCTGGCAATAACTGCCTGCAACAGGAATGGGTGGGAAGCCCAGGCTGTGCCAATTTATGGCAGTCACTTCCCATAACATTTGGAGCTGAAACCGTGAAATTCCAGTTTTATCTTGGTCTGGGTTCATAAATGAAGAGGATTTAAAACTAAGAAATTGCAAAAATTCCCTTTTTCAAATATATGGAAGGTAGAAGTGAAAAAAAAAGCCTTTGTGTTCAACTTTTATTTTATGTTTGGGGGTACATGGGCAGATTTGTTGCCTGGGTATATTGTGAGATGCTAAGGTTTGGGATACAATCGATCTGGTCACCCAGGTAGTGAGCATGGTACCCAACAGTTAGTTTTTCAACCCTTGGCCCCCTTCCCCTCTCCCTCCTGTAGTAGTCCATCGTTTCTATTGTTCCTATCTTTATGTCCATGAGTATTCAATTTATAAGTGAGAACATGCGATATTTGGTTTTAAGTTCCTGCAGCAAATTGATTAGTATAATGGTCCCCAGCTATATCCATGTTGTTGCACAGGACATGATTTTATTCTTTTTTATGCATGCCTAGTATTCCATGATGTATGGATACGACAGTTTCTTTATCCAGTCCACCATTAATGAGCATCTAAGTTGATTCCATGTCTTTACTATTGTGAATACTGTTGTGATGAGAAAAACAAGTGAATGTGTCTTTTTGGTAGAATGACTTATTTTTGAGAAGTCATTTTGAAGATATATAAATGTGTGGGCATGACCAAGAGAAACAGCAATAAGTGAAAAAGTATTCCTTTAAATGACTTCCAAAACTCTGAAAGACTTGGCTCAATTTCTGCCTTCTAGTCTCACAAATTATTCACGGATTTTTTTTTTTAATTTGAAAATTCTTTGTTTTGAAATGATGTAAGATTTCACAAGTTGCAAAAATACAGCACTTTTTTTGTACACTCACCAAGCTGAACCCTCCCCCCAAAAACATCATCTCATATTATTAATACTGTATAATACATCTTCAAAATCATGAAATTGGCATTGGTACAATACTATTAACCAGAGACTATGCAATTTTTACACACACTCGTCTTTGGTTTGTTTGCTTTTAGAACGATGACACTTTACGTCATGCTATAGATGTATAGATTCATGCAACCACCACCACAATCAGGACACAGAACTGTTCCAACACCAAAAAAAACAAAAAACAAAAAACAAAAAACCTCCCCCATGTTATCCCTTAATAGCCAGATCCTATCTGCAACCCTAACACTGGCAACCACTGACTTCATCTTCATCTCTATAATTATGCCATTTAATACTGTTATACGAATAGAATCATGAAGTGTGTAGGCGTTTGAGATTAACTCTTTTCTCTTAGCCTAATTTCCCTTAGATCTGCTTAAGTTGTCATATGTGGCAATAGCTTGTTCCTTTTCATTGCTCTATGGTGTTCCACCATATGGCTGCTCCACAATCCGTTTATTCATCCACTCACTGAAGGACATTTGAATTGCCTATAGCTTTATAGGTATTATAAGTAAAGTTTCTATAAATGTCCATGTCAACGTTTTTGTATAAACCTAAATTTCATTTTTCTAGGATACCCAGAAGTGTTATTGCTGAGTAGTTTGGCATACATGAAATTTTAAAATACATCTTTCTTTTAATTTTTCCACTATGATGTTGTTTCCTTTTTTACAAGTGAAGTTTTCTAAATAACATAATGTTTACATTTTCCACCAGAATATGAGTCTTCCAAGGCAGAGGTCATGTCTTAATTATGATTGCACACCCAGTGGCTATTTCCACCACAGGGCAGACATAAAATAATGTTCCTCGGCTTTTCTCTCAAATTATCCAAGGCAGTGCCAAGTCATTTTTGATGGATCAGTCACTTACATTCACAAGAAGCCAATCACATACCTTAACAAAGAATTTACAAAGTACCGGGAGCCTGTGTGGTGCCATTCTGAGCAGCAAGGATCTGAGTCTAGAATTCCATGCTTCAAAAGCAGTTCTCTCTGCTCATGGTAACCACCATCCTCATCTTCTCTTCAATCTCTTAAACATATCAAGTGTAGCCACCAGTTACCCCAGTTTTGGGGTGCTTGGTTGATTTTTGAACCTCTTTTATGTAAAAGGCAAGTCTTCAATCAAATCTCAAGGGAAGTAAAGGATGTGTAATCCCAGTACTTTGGGAGGCTGATGTGGGCAGATCACAAGGTCAGGAGATCAAGACCATCCTTGCTAACACGTTGAAACCCTGTCTCTAATAAAAATACAAAAAACTAGTTGAGTGTGGTGGCATGCACCTGTATTTGCAGCTACTTGGGAGGCTGAGGCAGAAGAATTGCTTGAACCGAGGAGGTGGAGGTTACACTGAGCCGAGATCACGCCACTGCACTCTAGCCTGGGTGACAGAGCGAGACTCTGTCTCAAAAAACAGAAAACGAAAACAAAAAAAACTAAAAGTAAATGCAAATCTAAAAGTAAATTCAAATATTTTTGAAAGTGACAGTTTTCTCTCCTTGTATGAATTGGTTTTATCCAGATATGGAAAACTAATGACTTCAACTGAAATAAGAGTCTTGCTCACATATGAGTTCTCATATAAGTACTAGTACTTGAACGACTGACCATTCAACATTTTGTCCACAGTTGAGACATGGTATTAGGGAAGACTAGTTTTAGCTGTGAGTGATAGAGATGCCCAAATAACAATGGCATTTCAAACCATTGTTATTTGGTTTAAATGTACTGCTCTCAGATCAAAATTAATTCTAGACATAAACATTTCAGAGCTTACATAGTCATTCCAAGATCATGAGAAATCCAGCTTCTTATATTTAACTGTTCTATCATCCTTGACATGTAGTTTTCACCCTCTGGTCCAAGATGGCTTCTCAGCCTTCATGTTGTCCAGAATTAAGCAGCAGAAGAGAGAAAAGTCAGTAGCACTTAGTCCTACTTCTAAGCATTCCTCGCTTAAAAATCGGCAGAAGTACTTAGTCCCACTTTCAAGCATTTCTTAAGCTGCATATGCTTATATCTCATTGGACAGAAATTAGTTACATCTAGCTTCAAAGAAAGGAGGGAAATGTAGCCCATGATTTGATGGGTCATATGCCTGGTTAATATTCAGGGAGTCTATTATTAAAGTAGGAGGAGAGAATGAATCTTGAGAAATCAATACCTGACTCTGTGACAGGTTCTATATAGTAGTGATCTGTTTTTCATGGCTGCCCCAAATCTTTTGAACATGCCCTTTTTTTTAAGTATAGTTTCATGTTATGGTTTCTTTTATCATTGCAAATCCCGAGTGAGAGTGATCAGAGGCCAGAAATGAGGCTGGAAAGAGTGCAGGGGGCCATTGGTGCAGGATCTCATTCATCGTGCCAAAGAGTTTGGATTTTATAGGGATAAATCTTTAGGTTTCCCTGGAACTTATAAAAGGTACAATAGATGAAAAAGATAGAGGCGAGAGAATGCTTTTGATTACTATGTTTAAAGCTATTTTAGCATGGAAGATGAAACAAAAATAAAATTGACATTCATTGCCCTTAAGTAGCTTATAATTTTATAGAGAAAATATGTCCATAACTAAAATCCAATGCAAAGTGATAAAAGTTTATAGCCACTTTTAATTTACAGAGTACTTTCACATAAATGATTGAGTGAATGACTGAAGCAAAGAAATGGAATTCAAAAACGAAAGGATATTTTGGGAAAATGAGTAGTTTGTTTTGACCAACTGGAAACTCATATAGGAGAAAAATAGAAAAAGCCTAACAAAAATAATTGAGACTAGATCAAATAATATATTGAGCATAATGTTCCCGGTTTCTGAACTTAGAAAAGTAAGAACATAGACCTGAGAATCTCTGAGTACATAAATTGCACTTGCTTGCACTTAAACCTTGACTAGACTAAATACTATTTCAAATGCTGGGGATTCCAAGCCTTAAAAGATCTAATCACCACCAACGAATAAATACTGCTGCTGATTCATAATCAACTACATAAGGCCAACTATGTGAAGTCATAGAAAACTATAATCTTACTGCTCCGACCTTTCTGCTGGCTCCTGAGAAGTGATCTAGGATATTTGCAGTCTGTCTCCAAATATGCTTATTTTTGTCTGTTATCTATTACTGTGCAACAAACCATCCCCAAGGGATAGTGGCTTAAGACAATAGCAACTTAGTATTTCTGAAGGTGCTGTGGGTATTTCTTATTCACTTGGTATCAGCTAAGGTGCTCAGAAGATTGGAAGTTCCAAAATGCTCTTATTTATACTTTTAGCAGCTGGTGCCCTCACTGGGAGCTCAGTCAGGGGCCTCAGTTTTTATCCACTTCAGCTTCCCCCTGAACTGCTTGGGCTTCCTCACAGCATGGTAGTGAACATGGTAGTGAGGATCTAAAAAGGACTGTTCCAAGTGGCAAAGGTGGAAGTTACAGATCTCTTAACAACAAGCCTCTGAACTTACACAGCATAACATCTGCCCCCATTCTTTTGTTCAAAGCAGGCCATTGGAACATCGCCAATTTAAGGGGAGAGAAAATAGACTTCATGTCCTGATAGGAAAGTGGCAAGGTTATATCACAAAGAAGTATATGGGATGGTAGATAGTATTATAATCATCTTTGCAAAAACAATCTACCACTATTTATCTTCTGGATATAAGAATTCATATTCCTGCCACATGAAAAATATTCTTACCCTATCTCTGCAAAATCGCATCCCTTTTGGGCTCAGACTCGTGATCCAGGACTTTTTCATCTAAATTAGATCAGGTTAAGAATGAATCCTCTTGTTTACAAAGACCTGTGAGCTATCTACTACTCCATTCTTATGCCCAACAAACAATGGGGAGATGAGAATGAGAATAAAATAATCTTTGTATTATTTGTATCTTCTGTTTTCTATGATACTGTAGGTGACAATGTTGCCAAATCTTCCATTGCCATATGAGACTGGGCGCCCTTCCTCCAGCCTCCAGTGTTAATTACCACATTACATTTTCAGCCTCCACTAAGTCTTCCTACTGTTCTCTATGCCTGCATTCAGAGTTCAAGCTCAAAGACCATGTTTCCCAGGCTGGTCTTGAACATCTGATCTCAAATGACCCTCACCCTCTGCCTCCCAAAGGGCTGAGACTACAGGCGTGAGCCACTGCACTTGGCTTAGAAGGCCTTTTTAAAATCTGAGAAGTCTGGGAAGCAAAGCTTTAATATTTATGGGGTCTTAACAAAGAGTCTTACGAACACATAATAGACATCTCCTCATAATAGACATTCCCAATCAAAAAGATGGGAACAATTACATTTAGGTCACCTCTTTATACAAATTCTTATATCCAGCCAGACTGAGGTCACTAATCTTCTGTGTGCCAGTTTCAAAATATTTACATTGATTGGGGCCCACTACTGGTCCCTGTGAATAATTTTCTTTAGTTTTTTTGCTCCACTTTCCGGATTTTAGGACAGTGAGTGATTCTTTCTTTTCCATATGAAGTCGGCAATGTTTGTAGTTGAGAAATTTTCTCATCCTGTTTCCTGACCATAGCATGTCAGGAGTCCAGAAGTCTTGATTCATTTTGAACTTTGAGTCCTTTTTAGTCTAAGCTGATAGTACCTCCTCTGACAATTTTCTTAGAAACTCTGTAGGTTTCCTCTGACTCTTATTGGAATTAGAGTCATTGTACATAAGCCACACACACTTATTGGAATTAGCACATCGGAACAGCAGCTCATACACACCTACTGGGGTTAAGGTCACACTCTTAAAGACATGCACCTTTCAACTTTGAGGTAAGGATTGGGCTACTGTGAACTGTTGCCTTTGAAAGTTTCACAAGTACTGTTTTCTACTTCTGTCACCTGAAACAGCATGATGTTTAAAAGGTTTTTTTTTTCTTTTTTTTAAAGACAGGGTCATGCTTTGTCACCCAGGCTGAAATGAAGTGGGGCAATCATTGCTCAGTGCAGCCTTCAACTCCTGGGCTCAAGCCATCATCCTGCCTCAGATTCCCAAAAAGTTAAGACTATAGGCATGTGCCACCATATCCAGATAATGTTTAATTTATTTTTTTCTTTTTTAAGAGACATGGTCTTGCTATGTTTCCCAGGCTGGTCTTGAACTTCTGACCTCAAGTGACCCTCACCCCTCTGCCTCCCAAAGTGCTGAGACTACAGGCATGAGCCAGTGCACCTGGCCTAGAAGATTTTTTTTTTAATCTAGCTGAGAAGTCTAGGAAGCCAGGGCTTTAATATTTATGAGGTTTTAACAGTCTTACGAACACATCTTTAACTTGATCTTGATCTGAGACCACATTACATCAGCATCATTCTGGGTTTGATCTTTTCCCAGAGCCATTTCTTACTTTGCAACTTACTGCCATCTGCAGCGGTTTGGACCAAGAAACAGTTTTGTTTTCCAACTTCGAAACTTTCAGTTTGGAAAATTCTTCTCTAAACTCTGCTTGAAATCCAAATTGTTTTGTTATGTCTTCTCTCTTTTTCATCCCTTTATTATCAGCAGTTAAAAGAAGCTAATTGACACTTTCAGCATCCTGCCTGGAAATCACTTTTGCCAAATCCTTAAGTTCATTATTTGTATTTTCTGTTTTCTGTGTTACTGTAGGTGACAGTGCTGTCAAATCTTCCATCACTGTATGAGACTGGGCGCCCTTCCTTCCGCCTCCAATGTTTATTACATTATATTCTCAGCCTCCACTAAGTCTTCCTACTGTTTTCTATGCCTGTACTCACAGTCCAAGCTCAAAGACAACGCCATGCATTTTAGGTTTAGCTAAGGCTGTACTATATCTATGCTGCCCCAAAACTTAGTTGCTTATAGCAATAAAAAATTTTAATATCTCCAGTTTCCATGAATTGACTAGGTGGTTTATCTGTTTCTGATGATGCTGGCTGAAGTGTCAGGATAAATGTGAGGTCTAAAAATCGTGTCACACATGCTTGGCAGTGGTGCTGGGTGCTGGTTGATAACTCATCTGGTGCTGCCAATTAGGGGTCTTGGTTATCCTGTATATGGGCCCTTCCACACAACTTTTTATGCTTCCTGGACATGTTTTATTAAATTTGTTTACATTTTTTGAGACAGGATCTTACTCCAGTTGCCCAGGCTAGGGTGCAGTGGTGTGATTTCAGCTCACTGCAGCTTCAACCTCCTGGGCTCAGCTGATTCTCCCACCTCTGCTTCACAAGTAGCTGGGACCACAGGCACATACTACCACACCTGGCTAATTTTTTGCGTTTTTAGTAAAGATGGGGTTTTGCCACATATCCCAGGCTGATCTGAAACTCCTAAACTCAAGCAATTCACCCACCTTAGCCTCGCAAAGAGTTGGGATTACAGGCGTGAGCCACCATGCCCAGCCCCTTAAATTTATTTCTTTAACGTTAGTATTGTGAGGTAGATCTTATCACACTCATTTATTCAACAAATAGCACTAATGAGTAGCAGCTATATGCCAGGAACTATGGTTGATTTATACGAATAAAGAGTTGAGTAAGACACTATTCCTTGCCTTAAAAGTTTATATCTCATGGAAAATTTAATCAATGATTACAGTGCAAACGGTAATCACGCGGCAAAACTAAGATTCAAAAGTTTAAGTAAATTGCTTCTCATCTAATAGCTGACCCAATATTTGAAACTTGATCTGCCTGATTTCATAACCTATACTTTCTCTGTGGCATAACTGAGTATTTAGAAAGTTAATTTAAATGTCCAGACCAATGGCGATTAAGATTTAGAAGTTGGAAATGAATAATGAATCAAATGTAAAAATATTGCCCAAATGGAATAGACAGGACTTGATGAGATGCTTAGATTTGGTGGATAAGGCAATAGCAGAATCAAAGGGGACTCTTATGGCACTGAAGTTGGGAAATCAGAATGACGTGTTGTAGTAAATGATGATGCTATTTGTTTTACCCATGTTTAAGAGACTAACTAGATATACGGATGTTATTCAGCAAGCAAAGATTAAAACTTTTCTTGCCTTTATTCTAACTCTTATGAGCATCTGGCTTCTTAAGAGCATCTTCTTAGGTGGATAAGAAGATACAGACCTAAGGTGAACAAGAAGCCAGATCTCCCATGTCGATGATTTATTAACTGGCAAAGACAGTCCTATAGGCAAGTGATTATACTTGGATGTGATAAGGGCCACAATAAAGGTAAATACATAAGTAGGTGCAAGGGAACAGAGAAAGTAAAGATAACACTAGGGGAATTAATTGTATTGGGTGGCCATTACAGTAGGATGTGTATACTATTGCTAGGGGAAAGGAAGAAAATGCTCAAGGACAGTCACTAGGATAAGGATCCACTGAAGGGAATAGGAGGAAAGTTCAAGAAGTAGGAAGAGGACCACCCACAGAAGTTAAGAGAAGATTACATTTCCAAAAAGGCACTGCAATCCTGGGAGAGTCAGAGGCAGCCCAACAAAATGAGACGTGTCTAGAGCATTAATGTGCAATACAGGTAAGGTACTCAAAGAGGATGCCGACCAAGAGATTGTTTTATTGGACTTGAATTCAGTTGTTTTTTTCTGTTTATATGGAACTCAGATAAACTATGATAATTCAATCTTTCAGAGACATTAAAATGACTTCCAGACAAGCAAGAATATTGGTTATACAGCTGTATCATAATGACTCATATCCCAGGAAGGGATAAATGAACTATAAGCTGAATGAGAAAGAAACACTTAGCTAAGATAATTAAGTTGGCTAGGCTTAATTGAGGGTTCAGAAGCTCCTGGTATTGGAATGAAATTGGTAAAGGATAAACTTATTTCAAATATGGAAGGACAATTTCAGGTTAAAAACTGAGTAGGCCTAAGGATTTAGTGTCTTGGCTGTCCCATTTCAACTTTTTCTTCTGCCAAAAGAAAATGTCATCATAAAAATAGAAGTAGCTAGATGTTTGGAAAGTACAGGACAACAATTCATTTTTAATTTTTGATTTCCTGTAAGAACCATTTAACCAATACAGAAAAAAACATTTATAATAGGATGTTAAAATGGTGCTTTCTTTCTCTGTTTCAGCTGAAAATCCCCAAAGGCTAAGGACAAAACAATTGATGCCAATAACCTCCACAACCTAAAATGAGAAGCCAGGCCATATATACAGAACTTGCAAAAGAAGTATTCTGGAAAATCAACTTTGGCAACTCCCAGCATAAGTACTGTCTCAAGGATGTTTAAAAGGTTGGAGAGCCGAGAAAGAGGACTACTATTTTTTGAGACTTCCAATTTCTTTGGAGAGAGTTATTGGAATAGTATGGAATTCACCACCAATTCCGACTTAACACACACCTCACTACCATGAAAGAGGAGAGCAAGGTGTACTTATGCCTTACCTCAAGCAGAGTAAGTGGAGATGAAGAAAACTACTCAAAAAATACTTAGACTATTGCCATATTTATTTCAAGAAAAGTCCAAATGTAGGACATTGTGGTGGCTTCATTGGTCAACAGCTGCACTCACCCCATGTTTCCCAGGAATTAATTCTAGGACTCAAACTGAGATTCAGCTTGGATCCCACACAAAAGAGCTGTCTAGAGGGAAAACAAGACTCCAACAGAGTCGACAGACCACTGGATGCCCATGGTCTTGGGAGGAAGTATAAGCAGGCACCTAGCAGAGAAGCATTAACTTAACCTCAGGAAATGTGGCTGGAGGTTGCCAGTGGGAAAATCTTTGAGAAATCCATAAACGCTCCTCATGAGTTAATGAGTCAGCTTTGGACAACCACCAGGCCCAGAAATCAACAAAGTGAGATCATGACTGTATGACACTACTAGTCATGCTAAATCTTTCCTGCCCCTAACGTCTCTTCCTCCTCTCACTCCCAGCCCCACCCCTACCCCAGCCATTCCTAAACTGAAGGAGTCAAAGTCATCTTATTATCGCATGGCGAAATAGGAGCTTTATCCTTAAATGAAGCTTGGAGTCCTGATTATTATCATGGACTGGCAATTTTAATTCTGAATAAGATGGTTATTGCATCTAGAAGTATGAGAGAAATTTTATTAGCTAAAAATAATAAGATAGCCACTGGAGAAGCTATGAGATCTGCTCAAGATTTTGTTCAATGCCCACAGAAGAAATTTTCTACAGAGCTGTTTTAAAAGAGCAGTGTATTTTGTCTTCTTCTCACATTGTGAATCTCACTTATTTGTTATAATCTTTACACATAGATTGTGTCATCTTTTTAGTCCTGTATAATATAACATAATGATCAAATGTGCCACTTGTGGAGAAAGAGTTCCTAGATTCAAATGCCAGCTCCGCCACCCACAGTTTGTGTCAGCTTGGGCAAATGACCTGGTAATTCCAAGCTTTCTGCTCTGGAAAGTGGAAATAGTAATTATACTTATATCATAGGGTTGATATGAGGACTAAGTCAAGTTATGTAGAAAAATCCCTTAGTATTGCAAAACCATAGTGAGTGATCGATAAGTTTTAGCTATTATTATTAATTAGTCATCAAACAGTCCCAATTAGTCTCATTTTCTTGGGTCAAAGAGCTTACTGGTTGCTATTTGTCTGTACCAAAGACTATTAAACTCATTAAATGCACCACTTAAATGTAGATCTGTAGTTCCTCTCTGAAGTAAAGTGTTGCAGCTCTGCAAAACTGTAGGGTGGGAAATGGAAAGCCCTATATCAAATTGAAAACTGCAGACAAACTTGAGCAAGCAGAAAGTGATTACTTTGGCATCTCCCCAGTTCCCTGCAGAGTAAAACATCCTCTGAACCCCTGGTAGGAATGGCCTAGCATTTTGAAAGACTTCTGGGCTCCTCCTAGTGATTTTCCACCACTTTTCAGAGAATCACTTCACTGAAACTCTAGTTGCATGGGGCACATGCCATTCTGATAATTTCAAATATTTCAACTTATTTTAAAAGAATGGTTTTCTGATTTCTTCCTTATGGTAGAGTGGGAAAGTGTCAACATAATTTAAGCTGAACATTCTAGAACATGGAAAGCCACCCATCTTAAAGAGCATGAGATGGTCAATTTCAGTTGTTTTCTCTTTCTTGCTAGATCTTAAGAAAAAAAGAGCCCATCAAAACTAAAAGGCAAAAGATAGGGTTACTAAAAAAAAATTGGCACTCAAAAGGCAGTATGCATATCAAGCAGCTGTTGTTTCTGTCTAGCCATATAGAGACATCCATCATTGTGTTACAGGAGCTTATAAATGAAAGCGACCTTAGGGGTCATCTATATCAGTGCTAGGCCCTTGCTATCCTGGCATTCCATCTGTAACTCTCCTAACTGATGATCTATGGTTTCTGTAATGATTTGTTTGGCTTGACTGCTGAATTTTTATTTTATTCAATGTTTTCCTTTGGAGATATAATACATTTACATGGTTCAAAATTTAAAAAGCACAAAAGAATATACAGTAAAATGTTTCTATCTCACCCTTATTCACAGCCAACAAGCAGTTCTTTCCAGAGGGAATTAATGTTATCAGTTTAATATGAATCCTTTCAAAAGATAGACTTGGAACAATGAATGTATGTGTGCAGAAATTTCCTTGTCTATTACACTAGTTGCAGTATATTACCCATATGTTTTATACCTTAATTTTAACCTAAATATATTTAGAAGTTATTCCATATCTGTACATAAAGTACTTCCTAATTTTTTAGAGCTGCATAGTTTTCCATTGTACACATGCATCATAATTTAACTAGCTCACTATTTGTAGATATTTAGACTGTTCCAGTAATTTGCTACCTCTAATAATGCTGTGATGAATAGTTTTGCAGAAAAGCATTTCACATAGATATGTGAGTATAATTGTAGACCAAATCTCAGAAGTAAAATTAATGAATAAAAGGATACATGCATTTGTCATTTGGTACCATGTGCCCCTCCTCAGGATATTAACAAGGCAGTGGACACTTGCACACTGCTAGTCCTACTGCCTATGAGTTTTCCTAAGCCTAATTTTCTCCCACACCATGTGACATGAGTGTGTATGTGTGTCAGTTACCTTTGGGTAGATGGTACCAAATGACAAATTCACATATTATCAAAGATTAAAAAATACAATAATGTCTTTGTGACAGACGTATGGAGAAACAGGCACTATCACTCATTGGAAGTGTGAGAGTAAATTATTACAGTGTTTGTGGAAGTCTATTAGACTATGTCTAGCTGAGGAGAGAGGATTCTTCTGACTCCTGGGTATCCCTCACATCTCTGTCTCACCTGGCTTTTTGTCTTCCCCCCAGTAGCTTAGCAAAGATCAGGTTCACCAGGCTGGAGTCAGATTGTTGGGTTAACACAAAACCTCTGGTTAATATCAGGAGCATTAGTCTGCAAAGGCTGTAACTGAGCTCTGGTCCAACAAGAACATTTCCCAGTTCAGGAATCGTTTCTTGTTACAGAACCAAGGAAGCATTTTCTGTCCAGTCATTCTACAAATGGAAAAAATAATAAAACAGAATGAAAGCTGGTGGATTTAAATTTCTTTTATCCTTATCTGATCTAAGCATCTTTTCATATGTTATCAAATAATTTATTTTCCTTTTTATGCCTGTTCATATCATTCTGTTTTTATATTGGATTATTGGTCCTTTTCTTATAGATTTTTGTAGGAGATTTTTATCTTTTATGTATGCTAGGGAATTCGGGTTTTTCCTGTAACACAGACTACAAGTGTTTCTCAGTTTATCATTTGATTTTTTGCCTTTGCTCATGATGCAGTTTATTTTGTAGGAGTTTAATTGTTTAGTTCAATTTTCCACTTTTCTTGTTTGGCTTCTGTATTTTATGTTATATAGAAATCTCTTCCACACTCTGAGATTACTTAAAAACCAAAAGTAACAAAAACTTGTTGTGTGGTTTCTTTTAGTACATTTATGTAGTACCTTATTCCTTTTTAAAAACATTGAATATCCCCAAATTTTAGGACAATTAGTGTGTACCTGTGTGCCATTTTTAATGTCTACAGAATATTGGGAGGAATACAAAGACAGCACTGAGTTTTGGTACCTATTCTTTTTAAGCATGTTATTTCCTCCATATACTTTAGAATGCTAACTACTCAGTCAGTGGGTTCTTGTCTTGTTTTCCTGTGACTAGAAACTTTTTAAAAACATGATTTCCCACAGACCTAGAACTGCTAACATGATAGATCCTACTAGACTTCCAAAAAATTATACAAACACTCTTCCCCAGATATTCTGAAATTATTTCTGTTTATCCAGCATTCAGTAGTTCTTACTGAGTTTGTGTCACCTTCAGTTTTTATCACCGTTACATACCTTCATCCAAGTTAATAAAAAAATTTGAAAAAAGGTGCCCAATGGTAATTGTGTGTGTGTATGTATGTATGTATGTATGTGTGTGTGTGTGTGTGAGAGAGAGAGAGAGAGAGAGAGAGAGAGAGAGAGACAGACAGACAGACAGACTTGACAAACTGATTAAAAAATTACATGAAAAAATAAAATATAAAGGCTATACAACACATTCTGAAAGAAGAACAATATGGAGAATTTATCTTTCTAGAGGTCAATAATTTTTTATAAAGTTAAGACAATGTAATATTGGGACAGAGGTAGGCAAATCAAACAATTAAACTGAATACAAAACCCAGAATCAGATGACCGCATAGGGAAACCTGATTTATGATGGAGCTAGGATTGAATATTAGTGAAACTCTGTGAGAAATGACAGTATTTTCAATAAATATTTGGACAATGAGTTACACATATAAAAAAATTAAGTAGGATGCTTACTTTGTCTCAGAAGCAAAATATAAATTCCTGATTCATTTAAATATTTAAAAGTGATTGTTAAAACTGTAATATTTTGGTAGGTAATATAAAGAATAACTTCATACCTTTAGAATGGAGGAAAAATCTCAGAATTTTCCTCCATTCTAAAGAAACAAAAAGTGTAAACCATGAAGAATAAAAATAATAAATTTAATATAGTAAAAAAAATGGACGTAGGAAGTCAGATGCGATTAGAAGGAGAAATTTTCAAGCACACAACTGACAAAGGATTAGAAATCAAGATATGTAAAGAATCCCTATAAGACAAAAAAAAAGAAATATGAGCAAAAAAAAATTGAAAATACATTTCATAGAAGAAAAACTGTGATCAACAAACAAAAAAGGAAATAAATTGCATTGTTTATGATGAGGGTGACAATTCAAACTACAATGATTTTCACTTCAAACAACTGGTACAAGTTAAAAGCTCTACAGTCATATTTATATCCACTTTTAATTATATGAAAATTATAAGACAGGTTATTCAGAAATTTCTAGAAAAAGTGTGGTAATTTCTGGGCCATTGCCATGGAAAGCGACAGTCACTTCTGGGTGTTGCCATGGCAATGGTAAACTGACATGGCTCTGGTGGACTTGTCTTATGAAGAAGTGCTTTTGCCTCTTCCCTAATTCAGCTGCTCTTCAATATGGTCCAGAGCTCAAGCTCTGCCTCTGGAGTTGAGTCTCACCTCCTCCCTCACCAGGGCCACATTATCAGCATCACCCGAGAACTTGTTATAAATGCAAATCGAATCTAAATCCTGGTAGTGGAGATCAGCGCTCCATTTAAAAAAGCCATCTAGGTGATTATGATGCATGTTCAGTTTGACAAGCCCCCGAACAATGTGTAAGAGCACATACTCTGAATTCAGGATGTCTGGGTTCGAACCCTAAAGAGCTTCTCACATTTTTACCTGAGTAATCCTCGGCAAGTTACTCAACTTTTCTGTTTTATCTTCTTTAAAAGGACATATTGGTGGTAATAGCACATTTCCCAAAGAGTTCCTATGAGGATTCAATGAATTAATCCACATAGAATGCTTAGAACAGTGCTTGGCACTATAAGCAAGTACTAGGTAAGTGTCACCTGAATATTTGCTGCTGTTAAAACAAAACAAAACAAAAACCTGCCTGTGTCATCCATTTGCATCACCTTCCCTTGCTCCTGAAGACAATCAAATATGCAGTACTAGTCTATAATGTCCTAAAATATACTTCACCTCATTTTGGAAATTAAAATATTTTTTATTTTCTAAGCCTCTTACCTGCCATTTTCATCACCTCTCCAAAGCTAGTGGTACTATAATCACATCTGCCAGTCATTTTTGTATTCTGAAATGTAAACCAATTGAGTAAAGGGTACTTCTCATGGGCACAGATATTAGACTTAATTTAAACCATGAGGAATTCTCTTACCAAGTTCTCAGCCATCTCAGATTTCACTTTTCTCCTAAAGATATTTCTGTCTGTCTCCAGATTAAATGTCTTTCTCATTAATAGATAATAGGAGAGAAAAAAAGTTCTTTCTTTATTATAATTGGAGCATTTGCATTTTTTCCTGATGATGCGTATATTATTTCATTGGGTCTACATACTTCTTTAAAATGGCACATAGTGAACCTGCCTTTTGTCATTTCTTCAGTAAGTATTTATTGTGTGCCTACTACATGCCAAGTAGTGATCTATGTGTTAGGGATATAGCAATGAACAGAACAGACAAAAATTCCTATCTTCATTAGCTTTACCCTTTAGCTGTAGTAATAGACAATATACAACAAACTCATTAATAAATAAAATTATTTTGTAGGCCAATAAAAAAACGCTATAGGAAAAAACATGATGAGGTAAGGAGGATTGATAGTTTTAGGGAGTGCAGTTTTAAACAGAGTGTTCAAGATGATTGATTTACTATTTGTTTCATTATGTTTTCCGCCTCTAGAAAATGAAGGTTTAGGGTGAGTCCTGCACATTTTTTGTTAAGCTTCCTGGGGCAGCTGTTCTATCTAGGTTTCAGTGAAGGTGGTTTCCAGGACCTGATCCAGATTGACCAATTCTCTTCATAGAATAGTGTGTTCATTCCCTAGATCTGCAGTCACAAATTACCACGCACTTTTACTATTACTACTTTTGCAGCCTAAAGCGATAGAAATGTGTTCTTTCATAATGCTGGAGGCTAGAGTTCAAAATCAAGGAGTCTGAAAAATGGATTCCCTCTGGAGGTTCTGAGGAAGAACCCACTTCATGCCTCTTTCCTAACTTCCAGTGGCTGTCAACAATCCTCAGCCTCTTCTTTGACTTGCAGACTCATCACACCAATCTCTGCCTCCATCTTCACATCACTTTCTTCCTTGCATCTCTATGTGTGTCTTCTTCTCTTTTTATAAGATGTTTGATTGAATTTTGGGCCCCCCTGAATAATCCAGCATAAACTCATTTAGAGATGATTAACTCTACTGTATCTGCAAAGACCTCTTTTTCCAAATAAGATCACATTCACAGGTTGCAGGTGAATATTCTATTCTGTCTGTCTGTCTGTCTGTCTATCTATCTATCTATCTATCTATCTATCTATCTATCTATCTATCTATCTATCAATCATCTGGTATGGTTTGGCTCTGTGGCCCCATTCAAATCTCAGCTCAAATTGTAATCCCCATGTGTTGAAGGAGGGATCTGGTGGGAGGTGATTGCATCATGAGGGTCTTTCCTCCCATGCTGTACTCATGTTAGTGAGTGAGTTCTCAGGAGACCTGATGGTTTTATAAAGCAGTTTTCTCTGCTCTTACACACTTTCTCTTGCCTGCCACCATGTTAGATGTGCCTGTTCTTCTTCTGCCATGATTGTAAGTTTCCTGAGGCCTCCCCAACCATGTGAAATGAGAGTCAATTAAATCTTTTTTCTTCATAAATTACCCAATATTTGGTAGTTCTTTATAGAATGTGAGAACAAACTTATACGTAAATTGGTATCATGGAGAATGGGGTGCTACTGCAATGATACCCAAAAATGTGGAAGCAAGTTTGGAACTGGGTACCAGGCAGAGGCTGAAATAGTTTGGAGGGCTCAGAAGAAGACAGGAAGATATGGGAAAGTTTGGAACTTCCTAGAGACTTGTTGAATGGCTTTGACTAAGATGCTGATAGTGATATGGACAATGAAGTCTAGGCTGAGGTGGTCTCAGATAGCAATGAGAAACTCAGTGGAAACTGGAACAAAGGTAACTCTTGCTATGCTTTAGCACAAAGACTGGAAGCATTGTGCCTCTACCCTAGAGATCTGTGGAACTTTGAACTTGACAGATGATCTGAAATTGGAACTTATGTTTAAAAGGGAAGCAGAGCATAAAAGTTTGGAAAATTTGCAGCCTGACAATAGAAAAGAAAAATCCATTTTCTAAGGAGAAATTTAAGCCTGCTGCAGATATTTGAATAAGTAACAAGGAGCCAAATGTTAATCACCAAGACAATGGAAAAATGTCTCCAGGCATGTCAGAGGTCTTCACAACAGCCTCTCCCATCACAAGCCTGGAGGCCTAGGAGAAAATAATGGTTCCCTGGGCTGGGCCCAGGGCCTTGCTGCTTTGTGGCAGTCTTGAGACTTCATGCCCTGCACTGCAGCCATGGCCAAAAGAGGTCGATGTACAGCTCAGGCTGTTGCTTCAGCGGGTGCAAGTCTCAACCCTTGGAGGCTTCCATGTTTTGTTGGGCCTGTAGGTGCACAGAAATCAAGAATCAAGGTTTGGAAACCTTTGCCTAGAGTTCAGAGGATGTATGGAAACATGTGGATGTTCAGGAAGAAGTCTGCGGCTGTGGCGGAGCCCTCATGGAGAATCTCTACTGTGGCAGTGCAGAAGAGAAACGTGGGCTTCCAGCCCCCATATAGAGCCTTGCTGGGGCACTGGCTACTATAACTTTGAGAAGAGGGCCACCATCCTCTAGACCTCAGAATGTTAGATCCACTGACAGCTTGCACCATGCACCTGTAAATGCTGCAGACATTCAATGCCAGCCTTTGAAAGCAGCAGGGGGCTCTACCCTGCAAAACAACAGGACTGGAGGTGCCCAAGATCCTGGGTGGCCACCTCTTGCATCAGTGTGCCCCAGATGTAAGATACAGAGTCCAAAGAGATTATTTTGGAGCTTAAGATTTAATGACTGTCTTATTGGATTTTGGACTTGCTCAGGGTCTGTAGCCCCTTTGTTTTGACCAATTTCTCCCTTTTGGAATGGGAGCATTTATCCAATACCTGTACCCTCATTGTATCTTGGAAGTAGCTAACTTGCTTTTGATTTTAGAGGAAGGGACTTGTCTCAGATCATACTTTGGACTTAGACTTTTGAGTTAATGCTGAAATGAGTTAAAACTTTGGGGGTCTGTTGGGAAAGCATTATTGGTTTTAAAATGTGTGAACGTGAGATTGGGGAGGGGCTGGGGTTGAATGACATGGTTCAGCTTTGTGTCCCCACACAAATCACATTGGAAATTTTAATTTCCAGGTGTTTAGGAAGAGACCTGGTGGGAAGTGATGAGATTAAGGGGGTGGTTTTTCCCATGCTGTTCTCATGATGATTTTATAGGGCATTTTTCCCTGCTTTTGCTCTCTGTCTCCTGCTGGCATAAGAAAAGTCCCAAGTTTGGACCTTCACCTTCCACCATGAATCTAAATTTCCTGAGGCCTCCCTAGCCATGTGGAACTGTGAGTCCACTGAAACTCTTTCTTTTATAAATTACCCAGTCTCAGGTAGTATCTTAATAGCAGTGTGAGAACAGACTAATACACTATCTATCTATCTATCTATCTATCTATCTATCCCGAGATATATATAGACACAGACAGATAGATAGATATCTCTATGTATCTAGAGACAGATACATAGAGATGCTCTGTATTTAAAAGTTTACAGCTATTATGGTGATAGCTCCCTGCCTGCAATAATAAATACTAGGAGGCAACAGCTGTTGCTAATTTAAGAACAAAATTAGGACACCAAGATTAGGTGTCTCCATTGCAAAATGTAGGGCAAATCAACACCAGCCTGTGACTCTACCTGCACACAGATGCTGGCTTAAAAACTTTTGCTTGTCCATGAGGCTATAACAACAGAAATTATGAGTAAATATTTTAAAAACTTCATTAGCAATTTGACAAGGTCAACTGAAGATAATAATAATAATGGGGCTTCTATTTTTAAAGTCTTTTTAAAATCTGATATTTCTAGCAATTCAGTTATATTTTTTAAAATATTGGTCTCAGCTAAATTTAAATAATATATAAACCTAATCCTTCATCACAGGTCATTTGAGAAGTACTGGTATAGACTATTGTTGGTGAAACTAGAATATAACAATATGCCTCCAGAATTATGTTCATTCAAAGGACAAAATAAATTTCACTCTCAGCAACTGAAGGGGTGTGCTTCATAGCAATGTGCTGTATATCATAGATATCAACTTTTAATTGACTTCTTTAATGTACTTCAGCATGTAGCCTTTACTTTATTACTGCTATAGTACCTACCCATCCCATGCTGATGTACTAAAACCCCAAAATAACTACAAGGTCAGAACAACTGAGTCAAGTCTTGGCTTATAAGTTAATGTCTTTTTTTTTTTTTTACCATAGATAGCTAATTTTGCCTCTCTAGACAAATTTTCTCATCTGTAAATAGAATGTATCTTTTTGTCTTTGACATTCTATTTAGCACCACTATCACCACCACCACCGCCAAATATAAAGTGTAAGACATAACAGAACTATTTCACTTAGAGAGTAGCTGGGGAGACATACATGCTTTTCCTAACATTTTAATATAAAATTTTTCAATGACAAAGCAGAGTAGAACAAAATTTGAAGTAAACACACATGATCACAACCTAGATTTGCCATTAAATGCTTATTGTGCCTGTTATCACCCATCTCTCTAACCCTCTCTGCAATAATTGTTTTATACATTTTCACAATCTTGATCAGAGTTTTTGATGTATTTCTAAGGAAGCACCAAATATCAGTAAACTTCCACTTAAATACTTCAACATGCTTATTACTATTCAATATTTGTATATGGGTTTCTTTTGATGTAAAATTTACATACAATAAAATCTTAAATGTATTCTCACTGAGAACTGACAAATGCATGCATTTGTGTAACCAAAACCCCTATCAAGGTATAAAGCATTATCATCAATTCAAAGACAACACAGTGCTGATTGTTCTATTCTAGATTATTCTGTTCTTGAACTTCATATACATGCAATCATATATGTTCTTTTTTATGCAAGTACATTAGTCTGTTTTCACACTGCTATAAGGAAGTACCCAACACTGAGTAATTTTATAAGGAAAGAGGTTTAATGGACTCACAGTTCTGCATGACTAGGGAGGCCTCAGGAAATGTACAATTATGGTGGAAGGCAAGGAAAAGCAAGTACCTTCTTCACATGGTGGCAGAAAAGAGAGAGCTAACAAGTGCATGGAAAACTTACTTATAAAACTGTCTGAACTCATGAGAACTCACTCACTATCATGATAACAGCATGGGGAAAACCATCCCCATGATTTAATCACCTCCCACCTGGTCCTTCCCTCGACATGCAGAGATTATGGGGATTAAAATTTGAGATGAGATTTGGGTGGGTACCCAGAGCTAATCCATATCAGTGAGGGTTTCTTATTTTTACTAAACATGATGGTTTTGAGATTTATCAATATCACCTGTATTAGTATTCCATTTTTCTGAGTAGTATTCCATTTTATGAACACATGTGACTATACTACAATTGTTTATCCATTCTCCTATAGATGAACACCTCAACTCTTTTCAGGTTTAAACTATTATGAGTAAAACTACTATGAACATTTCTGTACAAATGTTTTGGTGAACATGTTATTATTTTTCTTGATTGTGTATCTCTATATTTTTGTTTATGATGTCTTTTAAGCTAATTTTGTAGGTAGTGCAAACAAGCATAGTAATTCACTCTTTCAATATGGATCTCTAGTTTTCACAAATAATTCTTGAAAATTTACTTCTCCCCTCTCCTCCTCATTGAATTATCTTGGCATCTTGTTGAAAAATAATTGACCACATATGTATGTTTCTTTAGGGATTTCTATTCTGTTACATTGATTGTATGTCTATTCTTACACAAGCACTACACTGTCTTCATTATTACAGCTTTATAGTAAGTCCTGTACCTTTGTTCTTTTTTAAAATAACTAACTTTTCTATTCTGCTAGATTTTCTGCCTTTCTATATAAATTTTAGAATAAGATTAACAATTTCTATAAAAGAAAAAAAAAACAAGAAACTCTCTGAATTCTGACTGGAATTGCATTGATTTTAAAGATATATTTGGGGAGAAATAATATCTTAACAATGTTGAGTTTCTATTTTGCAATTAAGAATATTTGGTTATTCTTACAATTACTCATATATTTTTAAATTCTAGAACTTCCTTTTTTGCCTAGAATGCTTATATTGCTTTTAGTCCACTATGAGCATATTTTCTTTTTCTTTCTTAAATGTAGTTTTTAGAGCTGCTTTAAAATACTTGTCAGCTACTTCCAGTATCTAGCTCAATCATGTTGGCATCAACCTCCATTTACATTTTCTCATATCTTCTTTTGTCAAGTAGTTTTGGATTGTTTCCCATACATTATGCAAGTTATATTGCAGAGGCTTTGCATTTATGTTTCTTTAAAAGAAAGTTAGTAGTTTGTTTTGTTTGTACAGGGTATACTGAGGAAGGAGACCCTTAATCCTCTTTATTTCCCCTTTAGCCTTCTACATTGCATCTCAAAAGGAGAAGTTACAAGTCAGCTAGAGGAGGGACCGGTTGGTGCCACCAGCCAGGTTAAGGATAAGACCCTTGCTGCTAACCACAATCCCATCTACAGATCATGGATATGGTATGGAAGAATGCTTCTGGAAGCCATTGTTTTTCCTTAAACCACAATCAGACCTTCACCTTAGTCACATACTCCATGCCTACTTTGTGGCTCGAAATCCTTTCACATGTAATTTCTAGAGTTGTAAAAGGATTTTCTTTGCTGGGGATCTTGGCTGTTAGGCATCTATTCCACCACAGCTCCCAGCCAAATAAATCACCACTTCCTTCCCAGTTCGGTGTTCGAGAGATTTGTTTGTGGCCACTCCTACTTCATTATTTGGTTCCTTGACCGGGAAGCAAGTTTTGGTTGGCAGTCAGCCAGGACAGCCTTTCAGGTGTTTTGCATTGTCCTGAGGAGTACCCCTGTGGGGGATTCCAGCCTGCTGGGGTGATGCGAGTCCTGAGAGTGTTCCCAGGTAGGCATTGGCCCTGGTGGAATGCTTCACCAAAGCAAAAGCAGGGTAGGCCACCACAGTGTGGATCCACCCAGTGGCTGAACACCAAGAAGGAATGGGTGCCTGGAGTGTCTGGACGACAGAAACATGGTAGGATTGATCCTGGGAAACTTGCCCACCTCCTTTAGGTGGAAGCGTGGCCTGATCACCCATATGTGCTGGACTTGGCCCTCCTGAACTCGGAGCTATCTCTCTCTCTCATTCTGTAACTAACCTTGGGAGTCTTGCTTTTGCTTTCAACTTGGGTGAAGGGAGGAGTGCAATTGTGTGAGTAATTGGAGGAGTCCAACTGGACTCACCAGCCATCAAATGTGGGAGCAGATCCCTTAGAGAGGGCCCTAAGCTCTGAGCGAATTGTGGGGCTGGCTGTAATTAGGAGTGATCCACATACAGTTGGAAGGAGGTGCCCGCACAATCTAGATATTGTGGGGGGAGTAACAAACTCTCCAGAGCCAAGCGGCATCTGAAACACTCCCCACAAGGGAGCCAATCCTACCAGCCTGAAGTGAACGTGAAACAGAGTGTGTTGTGTCGTGCTGGGCAGGAGAAACTGAGGGTGGAGTAAAACTCTCTTTACTGCCTGTGAGTACTGCTTTTCTGTGCAAAAACATGGGTCACACTCATAGCAAGCCTATTCTACTGGGGACTGTGCTGAAAAATTTCAAGAAGGGATTTAGTGGGGATTATGGAGTAACTATAACACCAGGAAAGCTGAGGATCCTATGTGAGGTAGACTGGCTAGCATTTGGGGTGGATTGGTCCTCAGAGGGGAGCCTATCCAGGTCTCTTGTCTCCAAAGTATGGCATAAGGTTACATGCAAGCCAGGACACTCTGATCAATTTACGTACATAGATTCGTGGCTGCAGCTAGTTCTAAACCCCCCACAGTGGCTGAGAGGACAGGCAGCAACTGTACTGATGGCAAAGGGACAGGCAGCTAGGGAAAAACCCCACTCCACCTACTGAGGGACACAGACTCCTAAGGTCCTGGCAGATCCAGCAGCAGGGACACAGGCTCTTAAGGTCCTGGCAGATCCAGTGGCAGAAGAGCTTTTGCCAATGATACCCCTCCCTCTGATCTGGAGGAGGGACTCCTCACCCCTGGGCCTGAAACCTCAGCACCCCCACCAGAATTGCATACCCCTAGACTACCCAGGAAAGAAAAGAGAGAATGTGAAGGGACTCCTCCCATAGCTGCTCAATTCTTGGGAGGAACTCCCCCTCTAGCAGCCCATCTGCAACCCAAGGCAGGGGTGCAGATGCCTTTAAGAGAGCAGAGGTATACGGGAGTGGATGAGGATGGCCACATGGTGGAAAGATGTGTTTTCACGTACTTGCTGTTTACCTCAGCTGATCTTATCAATTGGAAAAGTAACACCCCATCTTATACAGAGAAGCCACAAGCTCCCATTGGCCAACCGTAAACCATTGTCCAGACTCATAACTCCAGTTGGGCTGACTGCCACCAGCTGCTTATGTATCTTTTTAACACTAATGAAAGGCGGAGAGCACTCCAAGCCACTTCCAAATGGTTAGAGGAGCATGTCCCAGCAGATTAGCAGAACCCCCAAGAGTATGTCAGGGCCCAGCTATCGAGGACTGACCCCCAGTGAGATCCAGACACCCTTGAGGGCATACAAAGGCTAATCCGGTACAGAAAGGCCCTACTGGAAGGATTGAAGAAGGGAGCCCGGAAAGCTACAAACATCAATAAAGTCTCTGAGGTTATTCAAGGGAAAGAGGAAAGCCTGGCACAGTTCTATGAGAGGCTGTGTGAATCTTATCACATGTATACTCCTTTTGATCCTGAGAGCCCCAAAAACCAACACATGGTAAATATGGCATTAGTCAGTGTGCAGAAGCCATTGGAGAAAGCTACAGAAGCAGGCAGGATTTGCGGGCATGAATACTTCACAGTTATTGGGCCCTGGTTGCAACTGTTTTGCTAGCACAAGAGGCTAATAAACTAACTCTGGGGCAAAATTTAAATATCAAAATACCCCATGCAATAGTGACTCTGATGAATACCAAAGACTTTCTCCAAGCAGAAGGGGAGCAAATAATTCAAGAGGGATAGATCTGGCTACCAGATGGAAGAGTAGCACTACCGACCACAGAGTTCTGAAATGTGGAGTGGATGAATGGGACTATTAAGAATAGCTTAGGAAAAATATGTCAGGAAATAGGATTAAAGTGGGTGCAGGCACTTCCCTTGGTTTTATTCAAAACTAGATGTACTCCCAATATTCACCCTATGAAGTCTTATATCGTAGGCCTCCTCCCATACTGTGGGCACTTCCGGGAACTCCTCGGGAGTGGGGAGAAATTGAGCTAGGACGACAGCTGCAAGCTCTAGGAGAAATCACTCAGGATACTTCAACCTGGGTATATGAAAGAGGCCCTGTAAGTTTATTCTCCCCAATTCACCCTTTCTCACCAGGTGATCGCATATGGATGAAGGACTGGAATGTAGTTCCTCTGAAGGCACGGTGGAAACGACCCCAGACCATGATCCGGACCACTCCCACAGCCATAAAGGTGGAGGAAATCCCAGGCTGGATCCACCACAGCCAGGCAAAACCTGCAGCAACTTGGGAAGCTAGGCCAGACCCAGATAACAGCTGCAGAATCACCTTAAGAAGGACAACAAACCTTGCTCCAGCCACATCCCAGAAGCTGGCTGGTCCATGCACGGCCGAAGCATGAGGAGACTCATTGTGGGACTTATTCTTAGAATTTGGACTTATACAGTAGGGACATTAACTAATTTTGAAGAATGCTCTCGGTGTGTGCACTAGGTTACTGAGGTAGGACGGAAAGTTGCTGCCATTCTTTTGTTCTACAGTTATTATGAATGTGCAGGGTCACAGAAGGGAACCTGTTTATATAATAGTACTCAGTATAAGGTGTGTAACTCAGAACAGTGGAACAGCCCTACTAAATTAATAGCTAAAATGGAGGAAAATAAGAGTGAGAGTGAGAACTCTCAATAATGTTATAGGTGGGATTCTCAAAGGGGGAGTGAGGAAGGAGACCCTTAATCCTCTTCAGCTTCTAAGGCCATTTCCCCTTCAGCCTTCTACATTGTATCTCAAAAGAAGTTAGAAGTCAGCCAGAGGAGAGACAGGTTGGTGCCACCAGCTAGGTTAAGAATAAGATCCCTACTGCTAACCACAATCCCATCTACGGATCATGGATATGGTATGGAGGAATCCTTCTGGAAGGCATTGTTTTTACTTAAGCCACGATCAGACCCACACCTAAGTCATGTTCCTTACACCTACTTCATGGCTTAAGACCCTTTCTCATGTAATTTCTAGAGTTGTAAGCCTTTAAAAGGGCAAGGATCTTCTTTGTTGAGGAGCTCAGTTGTTAGGCATCCGTGCTGCTGCAGCTCCTGGCCAAATAGATCACTACTTCCTTCCCAGTTCCGTGTTCAAGAGGTTTGTTTGTGGCTGCTCCTGTTTCAATACCCTTTGTTAGAGTTCACCTGCAAAGGCTGTCTTTCAGATGCCAAGTCAAAGCTCAGTTTAGTCCTTTTATTATTTAGTCTTGAAGTCTGCCCTAAACATGCATTGTTCATGCATCAATAAGAGATCTGGAAATAAAAGTTTAAACACCGGATTTGCATCTCCTCTCCTCTGGCTCTCTTCTTTCTGGGATCCCCCCAATCCCTACCTGACTTTCTAGAGGTGGTGTTTTCACCAACTCAGTCCTCTCGTTTTTATGCCTAAAAACCTGTGGGTTTGTGTTAGACTTTCACCTGACCTGCCTGGCTCTGCCTGCCACTTGCCCTAAGTGTAAAAACTGTTACTAATTAGAAGAAGAAGAGGAAGAAGAGGAGAAGGATGAGAAAGAGTATGATGCAGAGGAGAAAGAGAGGAAGAAAAGGGGCATTGAGAAGAGGGGCGAGAAGCAGGAGGAGAAGGAATTAAGATGAGAAACACCTTCAATGCCTTCTGTTTATCCCAAGTGTCAACTTCCTTCTAGAATCTGTTGATACTCATTCACCAGTGCTTTCAGATACTCTATTGTGTTTTGTCCAGAGATTATAGTTGTTATCTGTAGAAAGACATATTAGGTAGGAGTGTACCTGGCCTTACTAGACTTAGTGACAAACAGAAAATGTAAAAGGTGCTTGTAATTAGAACCTATTGATAAGAAGAGGGCAGCATTGCTTTTAAAGAAATAACTCTTGGGAAAGCACTGTAATGGTCCTTTTGCTTATGTAAATGTTAAGCCCAGGGCTACAAGGGATAAAGGGGTATTACAAAAAAGGAATGCAAAAATTGTTCTGCATACTAAAAAACAGAAATGTAGTTCCTTAGGGAAGGGAGTAGGAGTTGTTCTAACATAAGATAGAAAAGAAGAGTGACAGTTAATAAGAAACACTTAGCTGGAAACAGGATACTAAGAGGTGGAACAGCTAAGAAAAAAAAGACCCTCCAATCGAGAAGAAATTTGGGGTCATGACTATTTGATATTCAGATTTAAGTTGTATCACCGTTTTTGTTTTAATACTTTATCCCAAACCCATCGTACACCCCCACTGCAGCAGAGAAAACTGGGAGTATATTCTGCTACTCACTTGATTACTTTCCTATATTGATTACATATTACTTCCTTAGCAGGTATATTATCTGAAAAAAATTATCACTAAATTAACTTTAGGACAACAGTGTCCTAGAAAGATTAATGATACATAATTTACATTTATGAAAGAAGCAAGCATCCAATAAATTGGAAAATGCACACCCTCATCCAAGTACATTGCTAAATATCCCAAGTGCTTACCTTATTGAGTATTTGACAAATGGATTTCACATCCATTCAATTATATCAGTACTATTTTTATGTCACCTGCTCTATTGTTTGCTTAAATGTATGTGTTTTCACTAATGATGTTAAGTGTACTTAACTCCATTTACACTGTCTAGAAGGGATGCTCAGGAAGGATGATGATTTTAAAGCACTGAATAGGCCCTGATCATGTGTTACTCATACTGCTGCTTCTAGTTCTTAGATTTCAATGATGCTCTCATTTTGTCTGTATATGATACTAAGAGTTGAAATGTTTTCATACAAAAGATTCCTTTATTATTTTCTACACACCCCATGACTCCATGTTTGGAAATATTTGGTTCCAGGTAACAATTTGCCTTCCTATTAAGTAGGAAAAATAGAAATAATTGACAAGCAGAGTTTCTGCCTGGGAAAAATGACAACTAGATTGAAAGAATTCCATCTAAACACAAAATATTTGAATTTTAGTTAGTCCGGTAGTATTGTCACAGACAAATATGCAATTTCTGTTGTATTCATTTTTAAAATTTAGTTTTTTATTTTGTTTTTTAAAATATATTTCGAAATGTAAAAGAGAATAAAAAACTCAAAGCACATCTCGTTTTATTCCTAATCTGCACAAATAAGAAGCAAAAATAGTCAAGTAGCCTGTCCCTGGGGATCCTTGTTAATGTTTCCACGTGTCTCTAGAAATAAGTACCCTGGTTTCATAAACGCACTGGCTTTCTAGTCTATATCGATCACACCAGTTAGTTTGTTGACAAGCAACAGATTATCAAAGAAGAAAAATCTTCCCTCTAGCATTTCAGCCTGCTTTTGAGGGAGTTAGAGCGAGATATCTGATGTATTTAAAAAGAGGCCTTTCCTGGTTATAGCAAAACCAATTGTGTGTAAAAGTCTTGGATTTACAGATAAACTAGGCACCTAACAGAGAGTCATTGGGAAAAGTTGTTTTAAGAATAAAAAAAATTGCAAAGTCTGTACTACATTATTTGCTTTTATGTCTCCTTCCTTCAAAAGCAGAAAAAGACTAAAGTTCCAGGTCCAGCAGTTAGGCAAGAGGAGTTCCTTCTTACTTGTGGGAGGGTCAGCCCTATTGTTCTAAGCAAGCCTTCACTTGATTGGATGAGGGTTACCCATGTTAGGAGGCCAATCTGTTATTGGAAAGCGGTTCTGATCCAAACCCCAAGAGAAGATTCTTAGACCTTGAGTATGAAATAATTCAGGGCGGGTCCATAAAGTAAAGCGAAAGCAAGTTTATAAAGAAAGTAAAGGGATGTCTACTCCATAGGCAGAGTAACAGTATAGGCAGCTAAGCTGAATATACTTACAGTTATTTCTTGATCATATGCTAAACAAGAGGTGGATTATTCATGAGTTTTCTAGGAAAAGAGCAGATATTTCCCAGAACTGAGGGTCTTTCCCCTTTTTAGACCATATAGGTTAGCTTGTGGACATTATCATGGCATTTATAAATCTTCATGCATTGGTGGGAGTTTCTTTTAGCATGCTAATGCTTTATATTTAACATAAAATAAACAGGATGACTAGAGGTCACTTTCATTGCCATCTTGGTTTTGGTTAGCTTCTTTTAGCACATTCTGTTTTATCAGCAGGGTCTTTGTGACCTGTATCTTGTGCCAGCCTCCTGTCTGATCCTGTGATTAAGAATGCCTAATCTCCTGGGAATGCAGCCCAGTAGGTCTCAGCCTTATTTTACCCATCCCTTATTCAAGATGGAGTCACTCTGGTTCAAATGCCTCTGACAAATCTGCTTTATTCCATCTATTATATCAAAGAGTTGCCTCATTCAAAAACAGCCTGACAGACCCACTGAAAATAATATCTGACCAAATATCTGGGCACCCCATGGCCAAATCAAGTTGACATGTAAAATAAACTATGATAGAGAGAGACCAGTTCCCCAGGCCATGTCTTGAGCTCTTATATTCAGGCAGACTTGCATAAAACTCTACCCTGGACTTTTCAATTAATAAATGATGTATTTTCTTATTTTTTAAGTCATTTCGGCTATCTTCTCTAATTGAAATCTTCATTATGATCTTCATGATTTACCAGTACCCATATGGCTCCATGTGAAAATCGTTTGCAAATACCATAGCTGAGATTATATCCTCCATCTGTCATCATCTTCAGACATTTCAAGGGTTGACACAGTGCTATGCTCCACTTGGCAACCAGCCAACACTATTCCCTACGTAAATAGAAATAATATGCTGTAATGTTGGTTTTGCCTCAGTAAGGAAAGAGGTTCTTCTTTTAAGCTAGAATATGCATGCTATTTAGGCTTTTTTAGATCTTTTCTATCTATTACTCATAATTGTGTCCTCAAACCAAAATATCTCATTGTAATATTAAAAAGACAATCAAATAACAGTCCAGGAGAGCAGGTAAATTTACATGTTAACATAGGGATTAGAACATTTATACAACCCAAGAAGAGATTCAAAATTCTCCTCAATTTCATACAGTCTGTAAGTTGAAATTTTTCTAGCCTTTGAGATCTCTGTATTTATGACTCAATATAGAGATAACTCAATCCAACGGGCAATACAATCAGATTGCTGTTTTTAACATTTGCTTTCTGTATTTTTTTTAATTGCAATGACATACAAAAATAAAACAATTGCCCTCCCCCCACCCCGCCATAAGACAGAAACTATACAAACTCAAGGATAAAATAAATCATCTGAAGGCAGTAAGACTGCCAACTACTGCTAACAAGATTCATTTTATTTAAAAATTACCTGAAAGTTACACAGTCTTCTTTTGCTCTATTCTGGGGCCTGATTCTCTTCCAATATGTTAATGTAAACAGTCAAAAATGGGGTTGAACTCCTGAATCTAGTGACAAGTGCTTTGCTGAACTTACAAAAATGTTTCTGGAAAGTTATTTATAAATTAAATCAAATCAGAAACTCTCTAGAGGAAATGATCTAAAGGAATTTTATAAGAAATCTTTTTAAAAAGCAAGGTAATTATTTGGTAAAAATTAAGTGTCCTCAGATTTGATGTTTATGTATACATTTTTTTTTCTTATTTTGGACATGCCTTAAGCAAAGTATTTCTAGATTTTGCCTTTTTGAAAGTCATCACAAATCAGATAACATTGTGGTATCAGACCACTCCAAAGTAGTAGAACAGAGTAGAAGGATGTCAAAGCTAGTTTATGCTTTCCTTTTTCAGCCAGATTTGTAATATTTGAACTGAAATATTTTTTATATAGGGATAATATAATTGTTTTCATAAACTAGATTATTTTCAAAAAGTTATAAGAAGGGAGAAAAAAAGCTCTCATCTGGGGAGTTTTGAACTTATTCTTTGACAAGTGACAGAAAGCCAATTCAAACTAGTTTGAGAGAAAAAAAAAATCAGTACTCATGACTCCCTTAGCAAGATGAAAATATCCAGTTCCTCAAATAATTTCTAAGAACTAACAACTCTTCACCAATCTGAAAAATTTTCTTCCCTTGATTATTGGTGGTACTTACAGTCTTTTTATGTCTATTAGCTGTTCAACTGATTTTGTCTATTGCTCACTTGTTTATTTTTATTAAAATGCTTTAAAATCAGGAATACTAATCTTTCCGTTATTAAGGGTTACACTTGTTATTCTATTGTCTTTTGACCTTATTGTGTGAATTTTATTTTGTTCACCATTTAAAATTTTTACATAGACAACTCTGTCAATCTTTTCCCATGTGGAATTATGGGTTATTTAACACACTTAGAAAAACTTCCCTACTTCACAATTATTTTCATGCTTTTATAGTTTCATTTTTTACATTTAATATTTTATTTGGAATTCTGTTGTAAGAAGTATCTATCTAGTATACTTTTCTAAAAAAACATTTTTGGTTCTGAAGTCATTGGCTGTATCAATTGAAATAGGGACAATCATGGAAATTACTAATTTGGTCTGGAAAATATGATGGATTTTCTTGTTTTCTCTTGGCTTAACTGTCTTAGTTAAGATTCTTTTGATATACTTGTAGTAGTTGTCTTATGTTAAAAAAAAATACCCCATACAACATACTGACTTAAGAATAAAGATGTATTATCCTCAGAGTTTCTGTGAGTTGTGAATTTTGTAGTGGCTTCTCTGAATGGTTCTGCCTCAGGTTCTTTCATGAGATTGAGTCAAGATGTGAGCTGGAAGTGCAATTATTTGAAAGTTTGGCTAGGATCAGTGGCTCTGCTCCCAAAGTGCTCATCCAGCATGGTGGTGCTGTGGAGGCCTCAGTTCCAGCCCGCACGGGCCTCTCCACAAGACTGTTGGAGTGTCTTCTTGATGCGGTGTTGGTTTCCTCCAGAGCTAGTGACCCAAGAGAGCAGGCTAAGTGAAAGATATCCTGTCTATGACCTGGCCTGGAAAGTCAAACAGCATTTCTTCTGCCATGTTTAATCGGTTAGAAAAACATTACTGAGGATCGAGTAAAGTTGTCAAGATTAGAGTTCCCTTTCTCCACCTTCAAGCTCAGCTTTTTCGGCATTAATTTTAGTTCCAGAGAGGGTTTTCTCTTGGGTTGTAAGATGATACCAGCTTAGGTTACCACTTTCTATCATCTTGATATACCGATTTACTTAGCCCTGGGTTACTTGGTTTACCCCACCTCCAAGGTCTGCTTCAGACCACACAAATTGAGAGAGTGGAGGGAGAATACACTCCTTTACAGAAAGAAGGTCTATTTCTATAAGATGAAATTGATGCTAGTATTGCAAACAACCAATGTTTTACTGTACTATCCATGTACACATACACCTGAATGGCCCATCAGTATGTCTTAGATTACATTTCCCATAGGACAGAAATCACATTTCTCAAATTTATTTTGTATAGTGCTAATTACAGTATCATGCACTGGGATGGACTTACCCAGTGCTTCTGGGTAATCACTGATGAATGACTTAGCATTAGTTGAGCATGGATGAGCATGACCAGGAATCCTATAAGAATATAGAATACCAGAATGTAGAGCAAGGTTAAAGGTGGCCTGGGTTCAATGGGTATTGAAGGAGGAACCATGCATTGCTGGGAGACCTTCATAGTGGCAGCTGAAATAGCATAAATGAATAGATGACACTGCCTAAGGTTTTGTGTTCCTGTGACCACTGAGGAGGAATAGTATCAAATCCCATCACAAACCTCTGGAAAATAAAAAATGTGAAGATATGTGATTATTCCTTTTGTACAGCATATGCTTCCTTATTTTTTCTTATTATTCCTTTGTACAGCATATGTCCCAATTTGGTAGTAATATGTCACAAACTTATAAATTTCCCAAAGTTTACAAATATTAAAGGATTGGGTTATATTTCATTCTCCTAAAAACTCTATGCTGCAGAGAGTTTTCGACAACCATGCTGTGGAGCTCTCACCTCACACCATCATTCAAAGCATCTGTTTAGCTGAATGGCAGCTGGGAAAAAAATAGTTGTGAAGGACCCCACATAGAAAAGATGAAGTGTACAATGGGACACACAGTGGCTATAGTTTCTCACAAAGCCTCTTCTGTGCAAGGAGTACTTGTGTAAACAGCAGACCCAGCAGAAAGGTAAAGCTTCCCAAGGAGATCCAACAATTAGTACAATTCATGTTAGTTCACACTGTTTCATTTCCTTTCTTTTCTTTTCTTTCTTTCTTTCCTTTTTTTTTTTTTTTTTTTAGAAAGTCTTGCTATGGTGCCCAGGCTGGACTTGAGCTCCTAGGCTCAAGTGACCCCCCGCCTCAGTTTCCCAAGGAGCTGGGACTTCAGATGCCTGCCACCATGCCCAATTCACATTGTTTTTTTTTAAACAACTTTCTCATGACATAACCACATCTCAGACTCCATATAACTAATTGCGTATTTAGTCACATCCTTGGCATGACTTGCAGAGTGCTAAAGCCAACTCCATCCCCACAGTGCATCCTTACCGTCACACAAAGGCCGAAGTCCCGTAAGAGTGATGCCTTCAGATAAGTTCTTTGTTACAATGCCAAGCACAACACAATAGAAAGAAAGTAATTTCAGAATGGGCTCTTAAATTCACACTGATGCCTAGAAAATGAGTTTTCTAGTTTCTTTCCCAGCTGCTGTGTGCTCTATAGGCGAGAGGCAGCCCTATAATATTTTAAATTTCTGCACAGTGCCAGGGAGGGGTGCTCTGAGAACATAAAAGTATGTGGCCTTCGTGTGGGAGAAGGAAGATGATGGTAGAGGGTGGAGGAGGATATACAAGAAAGAAAAAGACAGATTTGAGGACAAACATTGTGTACTCGAATTTGTCCAAGAAAAGCTCCTTCTCATTTGCTAGGGGGTGGCAATCGAAATTTTAGACTATATTAAATTGATTAGGCAGTTGTGGCCTTCAAGTCCATCTTCACTGTATTTGTTAAGGTCCACCAAAGAAGCAAAACCAATGGAGTGTGTGTGTGTCTATGTGTGTGTGTGTGTGTGTGTGTGTGCGCGTGCGCACGCACACATGCACATGTGTGTGTATGTGTGCGTAAAGAATAGGCCGGAGAGTCAAGTAGGAAGAGTTCAAATCTGAAGGCAGTGTGCTATCAGAATTCCTTCTTCCATTATAAGGTAGTTTTTTTAAATTAGATTTTTATTTCTTTATTGCATTGATCTACTTTTATGTATATAATAGTCATGCATATTTGGGAGGTACCTGGGATATTTTGATACCTGCATACAATGTGTAGCAATCAAATCAGGGTAATTGGACCATCTATCACTTCAAGCATTTATCTTTTCTTTGTGTTAGGAAAATAACAACTCCTCTCTCTAGCTATTTTGAAATATACAATAAATTATTGTTAACTAGAGTTTCCCTACTGTACTACCACATACTAGAATTTATTTCTTCTAGCTAACCATATTTTTGTACCTCTTAACCAAGTTTTCTTCACTTTCAACTTATTGAGTGAGATTCACCTATATTTTGGAGGGTAATCTTTACTCAAAATCTACTGACTTAAATGTTTATTTCATCCAAAAATACCTTCACAGAAACATTTAGATTAATGTTGGGCCCAATAGTGGGGCACTGTGGTCTAGCCAAATTGACACAGAAACTTAACCATCTTATTCACTATGGCCACTGATGGAGAACACACCGATGGTTTTAGGACCAAATCTCCTAATTCCATCTTGCATAATAAGAAAAGGACTTCTCGTGATGAAGTTTTTAATTATTCCCCTCAAAACTTATGGTTACAGAAATATGACATGTGATAAGGAGTTGGCAACATCATGGCCTTTGTTTTACTCCAGGGAGTTCACTGAGCCACATAGTTCAAGGACATAAAATATAGTACCCATGTCCTAGGTGAGACGGTTCATACAGTTGTTAATTTCCAGTCACTGGAGTAAAATAATTAATGTTTAATGATCTGCTGGCAGGGCTCACACCTTCTAGATTATATAAAGAAAACTATCACTTTTATAGTTTATTTGTTCACTGCTAAGCAAAAACATTTAATGCCTATTATGTGCTAGTATGTGAGCTAGATGCTGAAGAGACAGTTAAGTTAAAAATCTCTCTCCTCACATTGAAATAGAGATACACGTCAATATACTCCCTGCCTCCCCTAAAACCAAAAATGGTAAATATTTGGAAAGGTCTTAATTCCACTTTGAAGGAGTTAGGTAAAGAAGTGATTGTCTGAGGTGACTTCTGAAATAAGACTGAAGGGATGAGTTATAGGAATAGTAATAAAAGATTCCGTGAATCCTTTCTTTATGTTTCAGGCATGGTTGTAAGCACTTCACATGTATTCATTTATTTAATGAGTAACATCTTTCCAATGGCTCGGGGTGGGATGGCATTCTAGGTGTAAGGTACAGCACGGAGATGAAAACACAGTGGCCTATGAGAGGAAGACACGCATTCAGGGAACTGCAATTAACTTAGCAGTGGGACACAGGGCTACTATGCAGAGGTGAGTAAATAAGACGAAAGCTTCTCTCTCTACGAGATTCCCCATTGTCAACAGGCACTCCCTGCTTTGTCTCTAGTGCCAACATCTATCCTCAGTCCTTTAAATCTGGGCCGTGGAGACCCTCAAGCATTCACCCAACAGATCCAGGGACTTGGAATACACTTACTTTTTATTCACAGCATCAATCGCCTCAGGGTCTCAACCTGTTTCCTTTGTTAACTGAATCACCTACCATGCTGTCCACCATTGTAGCTGTCCCCTCTCTAGTGCCGTGAGTTATAGATTCTCATGATCTTTTCCCTTTGTCTTCTATCTGCTTTACATTTTTAAGGAATTCATCATAGATTATTGTCAAGACAGTATCTTTTATGTGTTAATGATATTCTGGACTTCATCTTTATCTAAACCATTTATAACCATATATATATATATATATATATATATATATATATATATATATGTATATATATGTCAAAGGATTTGGGGAATCAAGAGAGGTCAGTATATGCTCATTCCACTATTATAATTTTGACTACTGAGTCAATGACTTGAGCATCCCCATTTTTTTTCTAGGTTTTGCTGCCGATATTGGTTGCACTGGCCTCATGGTGAATACTGAAATCCTCCTGACCTTGGAATCAATGCCCCAGTCCTCATCTCAAAACCCAAGAGGCAGTTTAATCTGTCTCTGTAGTTTGAAAGAGTACGGAGAGACACAAGCATCTGGATCTGCTGACTTTCCCCCTAGGATCGTAAGTCTTTTTTTTCTTGATGGTCTTTGTCTAGTGTCCTTTCAAAGACTCTCCCTTAGTCCCCTGCTGAGGATCAAAGGATATGACAGAATGGCTTGATATGCAAACATGGTAGTTTATAAACTACTGAAATCCCAGGCGAGAGGCCCTTTGGGGTATTTTAATTTCCCTTTTCATATTCCTGCGCTGTTCTATATGCCTGGCTTCTTTGTGGTAGCAGAGTGAAAATGGTTTGAGAACTCAGCTCAGAAAAAAAGGAATTTCTTAAGTTAGAGTGCGGTGCATAACAGAGATTCAAAAACTTGGAAACATCTTAAGATATAGGTTTCTAAGGTCAGTCACTGCAAGGAACAAAAGGTCAAGACATTGGAATTAGAGGAACTGCCTTGCAGGTTATGGCAGCAAAGCACAAGATCAGATTTTTCCTCAAGCCATCTGGAGTTTCTATCAGAATTTCCATTATTTCACCTGAGTACTGTGCTTCGGGGTCCATGAGAGAAGCAGACTGCATCTTTCTCCTACTCTTTTTCATTTCTCTGCTTCCTGCTTATTATTTAAAACTTTATTTTTTGTCCAAATTATCGGAAAGTTGCTCTGATATCATTTCCTTTATTTGCTCTATTTTAGTAGAACTGGATGGTCTAAAGCCCACCAGGATTGATTTTTTTTAAATCACCCTTTGTTCCCATAGAAATTTTTAAATAACAGCCTTATTGAAATCGAATTCAAGTAACATAACATTTAGTCTTTTTAATTATACAAGTCAGTGATTATAAATATATTCATGGAGTTATGCAACTATTGCCACAATCTAATTTCAAAACACTGTCAGCACCCCAAAGAGAAACTCCATATACATTAGTAATAGTTCCTCTTTTTCCTCCTTCCTCCAGCCTTTGATAACCATGGATCTACTTTCTTTTCTAATGACTTTAACTGTCCTGGACATTTCACGTAAGTAGAATTATACACTATGTGACTTTTGTGACCAGTTTCTTTCACTAGGCATCATGTTTTCAGGGCCAATCTATGTTGTAGCATGCATCAGTACTGCATTCCTTTTTATTGCTGAATAATATTCCATTGCACACATATACCACATTTTGTTTACCCATTATTCAATTAATGGAAATATGAGTTATTCCTACTTTCAGGCTATTATGAGTAACACTTCTATGAACATTGATGTGTAGATTTTAGTGTAGACTTGATTTTCAGTTCTCTTGATTGTGTGCCTCAGTTCCCGGGTTGAATGGTGAGTCTATATTTAATCTTTTGAGAAACTGTTGGACTCTCTTCCAAGTAGGCTGAACCATTTTACGTTCCAACCAGCTGTATATGAGAGTTCCAATTCTCCACATCCTTATCAACTGTTGTATGTCTTTTTGCTTATAGCTATCTTTCCATGTATATAGTTGTGTCTCTCTGTGATTTTTATTTGCATTCCCTGCTAGCTAACGATGTTGAGCATCTTTTCATGTAGCTATTTGTCATATGTGTATCTTCTGTGGAGAAATTCTTTTCAAAGACTTTGATCATTTTTAAATTTGGTTGTCCATGTTGGCCAGGATGGTCTCGATATCTTGACCTTGTGATCTGCCCACCTCGGCCTCCCAAAGTGCTGAGATTACAGGTGTGAGCCACCGCCCCGTCTCTACTAAAAATACAAAAAAATTAGGCAGGCATGGTGGCCCGTGCCTGTTGTCGCAGCTACTTGGGAGGCTGCGGCGGAAGAATCGCTTGAAACCAGCAGGTGGAGATTGCAGTGAGTCAAGATTGTGCCACTGCACTCCAGCCTGGTGACAGAGGAAGACTCCATCTCAGAAAAAAAAAAAAATTGGTTGTCTTTTTATTGCTGAGATATACGTCTTCTATATATTCTAGATACAATTCCGTTATAGGATATGTGGTTTACAAATGTGTTCTACCATTTCATGGTTTTTTTCTCACTTTCTTGTATTCTTTGAAGCACAAAAGCTTTTTAATTTTGATGAAGTTCAGTCTACTTATGTATCCTTTGTAACTTGTACTTTGTGTTTGGTTCTTCCTATGCCAAAGGAATTGTTGGAGTTTAGAAAAATTCTGCTCTCAATGCATATAGTCTGGCTATAAAGATTGTTATCTAATCATAGACTTAATAAAGTCCAAACTCAAAGGCTGATCAAAGACTTCTTTGTACTGGAAAGTACCCGAAGCAATAATCTTTAATGAAAGGTCTGCTAAGGGAGTTAAGGTGTGGAAGAGATTGATTTTTGCTGGGGTGGACCAAAGACATATCAAAGGCATTTTTTTTCAACTTCGGTAGGTTTTAAATACAGAGAAAAATGTAGAATCCCGAGGGCACTGTAGATCTATCCTAAAGACAAAGTTGAAAAGGCTGGTTGAAATCTGAGTCAGAGAGGAGGAGTGCGTGGTAAAGCACTGAATGCCAAGCCAAGGATGAATTCATATTCTCTCATGAAAAATCATTAGATAGTTTAGGGGAAGGTAGGACTATGAGTCCTTCTGGACTTTGTAAATGTTAATCAGATTACAGTCTGGAGAAATGATTGCACAAAGAAAGCATAGAGTCAAGGAAGCCAACGGAGAGACTATGGCAATGGGCTAGATGAGAGTTAATACAGATAGATGGAAGCCTTGCTAGCAACAGTAGGACAAGGGAAAAGAACAGATGCTGCAGTGGTGAGTTTGTCAAATACCCGGCACTACTAGGATGCAAGGTGGGGTCTCACAACAGAAATAAATAAGCTAGTTGCAATGAAAAAAAATTCCGATTACATAAAGAGTTATTTAGAATTAATTATAATCCATTGTTTTGATGTTCCAAACATCAGAAGTTTACAGATTTGTTAATATAATCTAAATTATATTGTTTTTTGAAAAATATTCCTACAAATATTTTTCGATTACCAAGTCAGGAATAATGTTGAAAAAGAAAATTTATTTACTTTGTCATTTTGACTCCAGCTGTAGTAGAGAAAGAAGCCTGAACTCTATTTTCAGCTCTTCATGGAAACATCTTAAAATTTTCATTTCTTTATGCAAATTAGGTGCAACTTAAATGGTTGTGTGTTCTCCCCTCTTGAAGACAAAAAAGATTGTGTATGTGTGACTGCAATAGCATATGAGGCAGTGTTTTTCTGTATTATATTTTTGTACTTATATATTGCTCCACTGTAGCCCCTGGGGGTTCTAACAGATATTAAATTTGTACAGCAGATCTAAAGGAGTGAGAGGAAGTTCTTTTTTTTTTTTTTTTTTTGGATTTTCTTCCTATAAGCTCTGGTGACCTCTAAAGAGCAAAGATAGTTAATCTAGTTTAGGTTTAAAGAAATCAGAAAAAGACAAGAGACATTCTAACTAAATTTAATTAGACAGTTTTACCTAACAAAAGAAAGATGGGTAGATAGGAAAAAAGTATTTCCTACAAAGATGTGTGATGGAAGATTCTTTAGTGCTGGTTCTAACTATGCTCCAGGTGGCAGCTTTTGTTTGCATGTTTGTTTTTTTAAAACCTCCTTTTGTCATGGGAACTTCAGGAAATGTAGTGAAAGCTATGGACCTTTTCCCAGAAAACACTCTAAATAAGCATGCGAGTTCACGGGCATGTAGATTCTCCTAAAATCCAACCACAGACACAAACTCACTAGCATCACACTTTAGTGATGTTAATACTCAAGATTTATATTGTCAGGATAATAATGTTAAGATAATCACATTGATATGACTGCCCTGTCAAAAAATCATGAGCACAGAGTATATTAAAAAAATAAAAACTCATAGCAGAAGAAGGGCACTTTGGGTATCTTAACACAAGACAGTTAATAAAAGAGTTGATAACTTCTCATGTCTTAACCACTTTATAGTAGCCATAATGCAGTCAACTCTTCATCATTCCCAAATAATAAAGTTATATATTAAGATACAAATCAGAAAGAAATGAAATAAGTGTCCCACTCTGTTTACTCATAGCTAGCTTAATGCAAGGTATATGCCTAAATCAAGATTTACTGGGCACGATTTTTTTTTAATTTACTTGCTCTTTGCTTTGATGAAATTAATTAAGCGCTTTAGTTGAAGAGCACTTTTACTGTACTGCAGGTAGCAGAAAATGCAAAGGGACTGATTCTACCATTGTATAGTAAAATTGGAGTATGCCTGATCACAATTTAAGCTCTCGTCTGGCAACAAGGCAGTCTGTGAATTCATGGTTGCCAGTGTCTATCAGGAAGCATTCTTTATCCTATGACCTCATCACAAGTACCTGTATAGATGAGCCTGAGCTTAGAGATTGTAATACTCGTTGCCCATACCCTCTAATGTGGAAGGGATTCACAAGGGCAATGTATCACTTCGAAGAGGTCACCGGGGACTCAGTGGGCCAGCAGTTGCCTGACATTGAGCTGCAGACACAGCAGAGGTAGGAACCTTTATGAGATGGGTCATGAAAGGAGATCCCACTGAAGGGGTTTGTGGATACAACATTCTGCATCCAGAATCACTCACTTTGGTGTGTAGCAGTGTCTACCTGCAGAAGAAATCTCTTTCCAATTCTGACAAATGTTCAAATGTCCCACACAGGCTATTGGTGGCCCTGATTCAAGGTCAGTGGCAGGTACTGACATCTTCCCAAACTCAGTAGAACAGGCTCTATCATGATCAAAATCAAGACTGAGAGAGGCTGAGTCACTGAGACAAGTGGAATAAGATAACAACATGAAAAACAGGCCAAACCCCAAAACACTGAGGTTATGTCAGCTTCTTTTGAACCAAGATTCTAGGTTTGGAAGGAAAAAGTTGAGAGGATAAACCATCCTGGAAAATGACTGGAGTTAAAAATGCCTGAGTATTTACACAGATGAGCATGATCAACCTGACAGAGACACTGTAAAAGAGTTTGCTGGAACTAAAATTGCCATGTTTATATCCTTACATCTTCCTCCAACAGACATACCCAGCCTCTGGAAGTTATTAAAATTAATTTCATGTAGGTGACGATTACAGGTATAGAAAGCCAAGAACTCTACTGTTTTTCATGATTAAGTGTAAAAACTTATATATCATGTCTACTCCCCTATAATTTTAAGTCTCTCCCCTCAGTATTTATTTTTGTATTCCCTGGAGCTCTTGAAAATGCTTTGGATATAGCACATTGTAGATGCTCAATATATTTGCATACAAAATGTTTTGCTAATAGCTTAGGATATCACAAGGCACATTTAGCTCTTTCATTGAAGACTGACTGCCTTTTCAGATTCCAAATAACTTATGTCATTGTTCTTATCACATTGTATGTCTTCATTGTCAATGTTTTGGGGTTTTGGCAGAAGAAGAGAGAGGGAAAACCTGCTAGCTATATTTGCACAAGATACACACTCAAATGTTGGCAAACCCAGAGGCTAAACCTGATAAAAATTTCTTCAACAATCTTCCTAAATTAGTTCTTTAATCCTATGAAAGTCAAAAAATATTGGGAGATGAACAGAATTCTTAGAAGATGCTAGATTAACAATTCTTGAAGCTGAAGATTTCTCTAATTAGATTGCAAGTAGTGAGACCCATTTCTCCCAGCAATATTACACTCACATCCCTGGCTGAACTATGTAATATCTTTAGAGGGTGACATTAAGTTGTATTCTGCCTTTTGTGTGTGAATGTTACTTGTGTCACACTGAGACAGTTAAGCTGGACTAGGCACTAATATGAAAAGCTATCTTCCTCGTCTGCCTACTATATGCAACAAAACTTTACTGCAATTATTTCACTGTTTTTTTATTTTTATATTTATTTATATTTTTGATAGTGCAAGATTGATTTCTAAAATGGAAATTTTTATTGGTTTGCTTTAATTTCAAATGTATCAGGTAAAAGGCTTATATTTTCATTTTTAATAACTCATGCTATAAATAATACTTGATATTTTTCTACTATATTTTTTCACTGTATATGTAGCATCATCTCAGCATGCATAGACTGCCTTAATCTTTTTAAAAGAACATATGCTATTACATTGTATAGTCTCCACATAAATGTATATCAATAGAAAGTGGGTTAAGATGGTTTTTACTTTTTTAGTGCTTTTGCAACCAATATTGTAATAAACAACTTGAACATATATCTCTGTGCATGTTTCAATAAATTTCTCTGGGCTTCTAGAAACAGAATTGTCAGGTTAAGCAATATGTGCATTTAAACTGTTGATTTTCATTGCCAACCTACTCTAGAATGGTTGTACTACTTTGGACATTAATGTGGCACTTCTCATTTTTTTTCAGCTCATGATGCAGAGAGGAAATCTAAGTATTTGGATGATATCTTAGTTCATTTGGGCTGCTATAAAAAATGTCTTAGACTGGATGATTTATAAACAACAGAAATGTATTGCTCACAGTTCTGGAGGATGCGAAGTTTAAGATCAAGTCACCATCAGATTCAGTGTTCGGTGAGGACCCACACTCTACTTCATAGATGGCTCTTTTTAACTGTGTCTTCATATGTGGAAGGGGGAACAAGCTTCCTTAAGCCTCTTTAATCCGGATATTAATCCCATCCACGAGGGCAGAGCCCTCACGACCTAATCACCTCCTAATGACGCCACCTCTTAACACCATTCTACCGAGGATTTGACTGAAGGGGACATAAACATGTAAATCATAGCAAATGGCATGAGGATAAAGATAAGAAGTTGTTCTCAGCTAGCAAACCAGCCCAAGGGTTTCAGCTATACCTAAGGTTGAGAGTATCACTATTCCATTTCTGACCCACCATTTAGGAAGCATCATTCTAACCTACAGTGGGTTGAAGTCTATTATGAACATTTTTTAAAATCACCAGTCTGATCAGCAAAACTTCCTCATATAAAATTTTACATTTCTTTGAAAATTAGAGACATTGAACAGTTTTTTCTATGTCAATGGATGTCTGTGTTTTTCTAAGAATGAGCTCTGCATGTGCTTTGTCCGTGTAACCCCAACGTGTGCCACCTGGATGTTCCCAAGCTCCACACTTCTGAATACTCTTTCCACTAGCTAAGACCTCCCCCCACCTCCTAGAGAATCATTACCCTTTCCGCATTGTTTCTGAGAAGTTGGCACATGGTGGGGTTGGTTATGCTCATTGATTCTTCCCTTGTGGCTGCCGTGCTTATTCGACCATTTGCCCCCACCCTATGAGGGACACCACTCCTTTTTTTGGCTAACACAGTATTAATAGAAGCCCATTTAATTTGTAAATGTGTAAGCAAATTTGGAGTCAACATGGGGTTACAACATAGAATAGCCCACAAATCATAAACAGTATTAGACTTCGGTGCTCCCAGGAACACGGTAACTGCTTAGTTCTTCCTTAAGCTTCTCCACACTTCTTGGGCCCTTTTTTCCCCCTGTGTTTACTTTTCTCTGAATTCTAGACTCCACAGTCTCTCCATAAACTCTAAATTTCTGTTAGCTTAAAGTTCAGGCAGTCTTGATCATGTACCTACACTTTTCAATTAAGCTAAAATTGGAGAACTTCTCAGACTACAAGATCCAGCAAAGTGTTTTCTGAACAGGAAATACATTCTCTTCTGTGATAAAGATAAAAATACTATACTCTTTCCTTCATTTCTGTTGCTGTCTTTTTAAAAAAGATGCTCCCTATCTTTGTAGTGCGGTGTTTGCTTTTCATTTTCATTTGTAAAAAATCATTTATATCTCATTTTACCACTCACAAGCTGCATGCCTGGATAAGTTTTTAAATTTCTCACTACCTCAGTTTCCTCATCTGTAAAATGAGTCTAAGTATAGTACATACATTAAAGACATTGAGCAAACGAGATATATACATATTCCAATTACTAGTATGTAATATCACTGTATATGTTATCTACTATTGTTGTAATTAGCATCATTACTAAGAATATTAGCCTTTTCTATGTATTGCAACTAATTTTCCCAGTTTATAATCTGCATTTCTAGTTTTGGCCCTCAATCTTTTATTCTACAAAAATTCTTAGGTAATCTGTCAAGTGTTTTCTTTTATGCTTTCTGGCTTCCCCATCATGTTAAGAAAGACTTTCCCCACCCCAAGATTATTTCTGAGAATTGATTTTAACTTTCCTATTTACTATTAAATTATTATTTAAACTGGAAACATTTATTAACAGTGCTGGATAGGAATGCAATACCTCCACCCACCCAAATGAATATTCTCATAACCTCAGACTCTATAAAGGAGTTCTTTAAATTCTAAATTTAATAAAGGCAACAAAATATTTATCCTAGTGTTAGGAATGTAATACCTCCACCCACCCAAATGAACATTCTCATATCCTCAGAGTCAAAAGGGGTTCTTTAAACTCTAAATTTAACAAGGATAACAAAAGATTCATCATAGAATAAGTGTATATGTTTTTTTCTGATATAATGGGCTTAAATAAGCATAAAATAGATTCAAGACTATAAACCATAGTCACTGGGTTCTTACTTTAGCTTCCAGATCTTTCTCAGTAAGGCCTTTGTGAAACTTGAGTCAGGTTCACTGAGGAAAATATCCTCATGGAAGAGTTTGGATTCTCCTTTTCTCACTTTTTATTTAGCATGATCTTCACCTAAGGGCTCCACACTCTCTGTTAGTCTGAATATGGAGACATTGTAGCAACAAGATTTAAATTTCTTTATATCAAGCCTCGATACGCAGGGGGTATCAATTCCATACAGATTAGATGTAGGCTTTTCCTCAACTGCTTATAAGGACTTCATCCCTGATCATTCTAGCTACTGCAGATCCCCATGACAATGAAATCTAAGATCAATTCTTCAACAAACTCAGCTTCATTCCTGCTGTGGCTGCCAGTCACTCAAAAACAGCTTCTATTTCTCTGTACTGTATGTCTCTGAATTTAAGGGGGAAGGAAGTAGTAGAAAAAAGCAGCTTCTGAGCTGGCTCCTACAACTCTATCCAGCCTTTCAGAAATCTATGACACTTTTTTGATGACATTATCACATGCACCTCTCAGAGATTTTGAAGCTTAAATTTTACTGTGTGGATATTTTAAGCCTACTTGGACTAAGCAGTCATTCTGCTATACGGTGGGGTCACAGGGGGAACACTGGTTGTACAAACTTGTACTGCAAGAAACCCAGCCCTAAGTGTAGGCAGAATGAACATCTGTGTAACAGAGAGATGAAAAATCACCCTCAATGGATTGTTTTGGAACCTATAATTTCATTCATATCCTTTTTAAAGGCCTCCTTGAGAATACAAGTGTTAGCATCTCAATTAAACAGGCATAAACATTTGTTAAATTGTGAACCAGAAAAATTTGCTTATCTCGTAATTTAGTGCCCAGGAAAGCACTAAGTTAGTGGAAAATAATAGGGAAGTGGCCACAAGCAAGTGACAGGGATTAGGGATGAGGAAATACAAGTTGTAAAATGTAGTTGAAAGAGGATGAGTTAGAAATCAGAATACTCAAGTTCATTCATTCACACAATAAAAATTTAATCACCAATTAATATGTGCTGAATAATATGTGATGAGGAGTGTGTGCTGGTGACTAGGACAGCTATGTCCTCAGCCCCCAGGGAGCTCATACCCTGTTTGAGGAAGACCAGCAAGTAGATAAGTCATTACAAATGGCTATGCCTGCCACAAGGGCAAATGAGCAGGGTGTAGAGATAGGAACAGACCTCGGAGGGGTTTTTTTTTTTTTTTCATTAGATTAATTGGTCAGAAAAGGGGCCTCTGAGGAATAAATTTTTAATTCAAAACGGGAAGCATGATTAGGAGTCAGTGATATGGATGAACCAGAGAGGAAATCACATGACAAGACCCAGAGAAGTGACAAGATTATTGAGTCTGAGGACCTAGTGGGGGGTGCATGACTGGAAAATGCTGCAAACAGCAGAATATAACATAAGATGAAGCTGAAGGGTCGCAGAGGTCGCAGCAGAAAGGGCATTCCCCACTACCCTACGGACTTTGGATTTATTTGAAGTGAAGGGAAGTCACAGGAAAGTTTCAAGCAAAAGAAGGTGTGATCTGATTCATGTTTAGAACTATTCTTTGGCTACTGCATGGGAATTAGACTGTTTTTATAGTCTCGACTTTGCCTCAGCTTTCTATTAGATCCAGCCCTGTGGATTGTAGATGTTCTCTAAGTTGCCTTCAAGTTGTAAAATCTTAGACTTTTACTAGCTCTAATAAAAAAGTATGATGGAAAACTCGGAGAAGTTTGTATCTCGGTGGTAATGGGGATTTGGAGAGGATATTTTAGTAACCTCTAGATGGGTATTTATGGCAATGTGGAAGAGCGACAGTCAAATGATTCATGTCACAGGCTTATCCAGAGTCAATCTTTCCTACATGCCAGAAATGTGAATAGCACACATCTTTACTTAGCACTGCTTGACCTGGTAATCCTTTATTTACATTTGGGGAATCTAGTTCAATAGTCTTTTGTACATTCACCAAATATTTATTGAATGCTTTTTATTTACATGGCAATGGGAGGGACACAAAGAAGGCGGTGTGATCTAAAGAAACACATGTGGGATGTGGAGTCAGCTCTGAGTTTACATCCCATCCCTCCCATTAATTAAACCAATAGTATCAGGTCTCTGAGTCAATTTCCACTTCTGAGAAGTGAAAATGATGACACCACCCTGAATGAGATGATGTACATCAAGTACCTAGTATCAGCATCTATCATTGAGTAAACATTCAATAAACATGTGTAATATTTTAGGATCTCACTGTTTCTCACAAGGCAGGCAACTTAATATGCAACCTATTCTTCCAATATAGTAAAATAAATTCAGCATTGCAAACTCATTTCTCATAAGTTCCTAAAAGCCTGTTTTTTCTAATACAACAGGGAAACAAGCTGAACAGTCACAGTAAGAAAAATTGTTAGCTAGCAGTATCTATTCCCCAGAGAAACTTAGTCTTTCAATTTTTCTCTTAAGAAATAGATATGTCCAGGCATCTGCAATTTATTGACTTGTGTAGCCCCCCCATAGCTCATGAGGCCTGTTCAAATACAAACTAGGCTTTCATACAAAGCCCTTGATTAGTAGATAATACAGTCCTAAAAGGTGCTCTGTGGAGCTCTTTAGCAACTTTTCTTAAAGCTTAAGATCTTCTCCTTCAGACACAGGCATTAGAACAGAATCATATTGAATCATATTTTTGGCTAAAGAAAATAGCATAAGCCCCTATAGAATTTTCTCTTTTTGTTTTTGCAAAGGATTAATCAACTTGCCACAGAAGCAGCAAGGCTGACTCCTCTACCATTCCTTCTCTACTAACTGACACTGATGCTTGTATTTATAAGCAAGATAAGTTCTAAAGGCCAAAAGAAAATCAGAACACCCTGTTGTAAATAGCTGAGAGACAGATTTCATATTATGTGTACAAATATTAACGTTTTAGTGTAAGCGATATAAACAACTTGCATCTTTATACTGCAAAGTGGAATCCTCTCTGAAATAAAACTCAAGCAAAATATTTAACTTAAAAGGATCACTTGCAGTATGTGGGAGGTAAGGTTTAAATGGCAATTTCTTCCTAAAAGACATAGCCAGAGTCTAGAGTTAGTATCACTTCTATCTGACTCAGAACATGCATATGAAGGTCAATATTCCTATTAATTCAAATACACTGGTACCTGCCATGGCCTTACCTTATTTGATGTATTCTTTTTACATTGGGGTCCTCACTGTATCATCCAGCTCACCCAGACAGCAATGACTTTGTTAAGACAGTATTCTGAGAAGTTGCTTACCTCACCCAATCTTCTTTATGTATAGAATCTGAAATTGCAATTGTCTACCTAGTTTAAGTAACTTTAGCTACCTTACTTTCTTTTGTAACTTAAAAAGCACTTATCCAGAATGATTGAACCCTGATCCCCAAAGTAACCTATATATAATCTCATGATCACTTATGTATAAATGCAAAGAGACACGTCAAAAGGACTATAGTTTTATATCTTTATCCTTATTCTTGAGATTCTCACCAATGACAATTTGTTCTATTTGTGCTAATGATCTTCATTGGTCCTCTATTAAAATCCAGATATTTTAACAGAATTTCTGAGACTTTCAACCAGTGATCAGCTTTTCTGTTCTTCCTATAAATGTGTTTACCTGAGTAGTATCCACAGAGGTAGCTGAGATTTTAGCAGACATGGACTATGACATCAGCAATTTCTGATAAGCTTACAGGAAAGAGTGGGGGGAAATAGTCTTAAAGCAAGGGGATGTCCAGAAGAGGTGAGAAGACAGTCTTCCATGGATTCCTGCCTAGTTAGAAGAATAATGTGAAGACCTTGAGTACTCAGTGTGGGAAGAAAACAAGTAGCCTGGAAGAAGAAAGAAGCTCAAAATAAGTAAGTAGGAATATCCAGCCATCAGTTTACTTCTTCATGGTCATAGAAGTGACATTTTTGTTACATAAGTGATTCTACCTCAGTACATGTTTCAGAAGGTGCATGGCTTATGTGCTCTCTATATCTGACTTATGATAGTGTTAAAACAGATAACATAAGAAGTTGCTTTCTACTCAAACATTCCATGAACCCACTCCCCATTGAGGAAGATGAAGGCAAAAGCAAAATCGCCTGCATTTGTCCATAAGAACACTGATTTGCTTATGCCACAGATACATAAATAGCAAGGCAAAACCTCCACAATGGAATTCATGTAATTTTCATGGAAACTAGAGTGCCACAGCCAAGGCTGGGAGACTCATATTGGAATAATATTATTCTTATAAGCCATCACCCTGATTAAAATGGAAAGTTGCCAGAGGCATGAAAAGAGTTTCAGATGAATAGTTCCATTTGTTTTGAGGATGTTTGCAAACCCTAGATTCAATCATGTGCTTACATTAAAGAACCTGGTGAAAACAAAGACACTCCTGAGATACTCTGAACGAGAAAAAAACAAAAAGTCAAAACTTGACCAGAAAGTTCTGAAATATTTCCACTAAAATTATTCAACTCTGGACTCATATTTCTTATCATTTGAATAATTCCAATCCATTTACTTCCACATTTTCTCTACTCTGTTCCACTTTGCTGCCATAGTCACTTTCAGAAAGTATACTGAATACCTCTACCACCTTCCATAACTCCTTATAAACTTTTTCTGATGTTTAAGATCCTCCAAATCTTAGTTCCAATTACTCATATAATGTTACCTTTTCCTACATGTAGGTATCCATTGATTCAAACAAATTTTACATTTTTTAAATAGATTAACATGCTGGGTCATTTTGCTTTTGTCATTGTTGGATTAATATCCTTCCTCCTACTTCTTACAATAGATACCCAACCCATCCCTCAAGATTCATCTAACCTAATCTCCTCAGTCACCAGCTTAACTTTTTCTCCTTTAATCTACTCTACCATTATCTCAAAGCACTTAATATAGAATACTTTTTATGACACTTTTAATACTGTGCCTAAAATTTGGGGGTATGCTTTGTTATTATTTTTTTACTTTTAGAGAATGAGGTACTTATCTAAGTTTCCCTTCTGGATTGTTTCTATTTCAAGGCAGGAACTGGGTTTTACTCATGTTTAGAACAACCGTATTGCTCATATTTCTGTCGAATTAAATATTAACATTGACTTTCCTAGATTTTTAAAGGCATCCCAAATATAACTGAATTTTGGAATTGTGGAAAGAACATAACAAAAGATAAGGCATGCTGGCTAGTTGAATAATTCAGCCTCTTGTGTAGAAAGATGCCTAACATTACTGTCCAAATTATCTGTTGTGTTCTTAATACAAGGAACCACTCAGTAGGTTTCTGATTGATTTCCATAGCCAGAAAAAAATTCCCTGCTGGTGTATCTGCTCACTTATTTTTTCCTCAATGTTGTGAGCACCCACTATGAGCTAGGATTAACAAAAGAAAAATATGAGAAAGTCATACATTTTGCTGTATATTCATCTTAAGCTTAGCAGCCTTCCCGAAATGGTATGTTCTACTTAACTCCGATACCTGAAAACATCTCTTCCTCCCATTCTTTTTTATCCTCAAATGTCATATTTTGCACTAGTTAAATCTGTAAGTTGCTATAAGTCCCTTCGAACTTATTAGATGAAGGATGCATGGTGAATATTAATGACTACATCTGTTAATACTCATCATCCAAATGTCTCAAAAGTTCCACAGGTCATATCGACGCCTAAAGAAAGCACTCTGAGATATACCTTGCTCCATTTGAAAATGGAGCAAAACTCATCAAGTTTCTTTCTATTTGGCTGCTGTGAAACATCAAGATTTTGGGCAGCGAACACGTTTAGCCATTAATGATCCCACAGCAGAAATTGTCCACAAAGAGATGCTCATAACCTAAACACCTTGGCCTAACTCCAAAGAAAGTAATTACATTCAATCTACCTGAAATTCCCACTGCAGTGAGAACTGGAATCAGGTCTGTCTCCTGCTTCGTTGAACTATTATGCAGCATCATTGTACAGCAATAAAACAGCTGCTCTATCTGACTGACTTCTACTTTCTCCCAGTTTGGGCAACTGAAATGGCTCTGTACAAAGTTCTTTCAGTAAGAACTTGGAGAGATAAAACCTAGAGGTTACTTCAACCTTCTCTAAGACCCAGGAATTCTGATGCTAACAAAATGTATTTATGAGGTTATATAATCACAACATTACAAAGAGCTGAGTTTCTACATGGCATAGACATGCTTACAATTACCACTAGGAATTCATTTTTCATTATCATCGTCAGCAAAATGAAAAATCAGTGGCAGGTTCTACAAAGACTCTCTAGTTTCTTCAGTGACAACAACAATAATATCAACAATTTATACACCTAGGATGAAGAACTTTTCTTTTTGTTTTACTAATAATCCTAAACTCAGTGAATGAGAAATTATGATGCCTATTACAAGTAGTTCTTAATACATCATACTTTTTTCCCCTCTTCTTTGCAGGTCAGAATATAATTATTAATTCCTAATCCTAGAATTAGAAGTGCTTTATATACTTTTACTGAGTGTCATTCGTTATTACATAACATGGTAAACTACCATAGGAGAAACTCTTAACACCTGTTCTTGAATGCAGATATTTATTTTCTTTTTTATGAGCTGCAAATAAAAATGGCCAAGTCTTTGACTGGGCCTATCAATATAAGATCAAAATGAAGCAACATCTCTCAAAGGGAATAGCTAATTATCATTAGCATTTATTGGTGACCTCACTGTGTGTCAGTCTCTATGTTAAAGGACTGTGTGATCTCATTTAATTATCACAGTAATCCTATAAAGTGAGTGGTTTTAGTATTCTTCAGTTAATGATGAGGAGAACGATGATTTTAAAAGTAAATAACTTACCTAGTATCACAGAAAGCGGCAGAATCAGGATATAAAAGTCAGGCAGCCTGACCCTCAGTCCATAATAAAGATATTGTGGAAATGTTAAATGTTAAAATATCTTAGAATTTTTAAAAAATGAAGCACTATGACAGAAACTAAACAAAACTCTCAAGTTCTTTGTAAAAAAAAATGGCATTAATTTTCAATCTATTTTTAAATGGTCGAAAGGACTAGTTATTTACATAATAATGATCAAGTACAGGGGCACTTGAGCAACTTTGCTTTAGAACATAGCTTGATAGAACATAGCTTATTTTAAGTAAAACATTCAGATAAATGTTATTATTTTTGTGATTGGATTTGAGCAAAAAGAAAAAGATAATGAGACCAGAATCTATGAAAACGCAATCCTTTTAGGGAATTTTTTTACTATCATAAAACAATTAGTAATACTTGGAATAATTCAATGAGAAGACCAACAGCACCTGCTCATCCGAAAAATGTTCATTCAGGTTCACTTTCCCCTGCTGAGACATTAACATGACTGACCAAATACAGTCGCTTTTGTTTGACCTCTGTTGAAAGTCTAATTCGTATTTTGTTTTGGCTTTCCCCCCAACTTTTTTGTTGTTGTTGAAACCTTTCTTTTCCAGAAAATCCATCAAATAGAATAATGTACCTCTTGTGTATCTCACTTAATTTAGGTTTTGCCATGTTACTCAGTAAAAGACAATGGGGCACTAAAAGAACGGAATATTTATCCCATAGAGGGATTTTAGAGCAAACTTCCTTCTGCCAAGAGGCCTGGGTGGGGAAGAAGTTTAGCTTAATGAATGATATTTCTTTAATCTTCTATGTTGGGTATGCCAAAATCTCTCACGAATATTTTTAATTACTCAAAAGTAGCTCTTACTTTTTCTTACTTTTTAGGGTAGTGGCTTATAAAACTTGGCACACATCAGAATCACCTGAAGTGCTTGTTAAAACAGATTGTTAGCCCCTCCTCCCCGCCCCCCCCCCCCCCGCCCGAATTACTGATCAGTACTCTAGAGTGAGGCCAGGGGCTTGTATGCCTAACATGTTCCCATGTTACTGGTGCTGCTGGTCTGGTTGCAATAGTTTGTGAAACACTTTTACAAGTTATATGGAGGCATTCTTTTGCCATGCTCACATCTTTGAAATCTGTAACAGTTTGTTTTTCTTCTTACCACACCTTCTCTTGTCGTGTTATATCTTCCAGAAACTCCAACCATGCAGCTCCCACAACATCGTTAAAATTCTACAGGTCACAGTCATGAATGATGCACCCAAATCTATGCCCCTGTCCCAAATAAAGAGATTTCCCTGGGACTTTTTTTTTTTTTTCTAATGGAGGACAGAAAAATGCAAATCTTTCTTTTTCTGGTGCAGGAGTCTCAAGGTATAAAATGCAGGAGCTCTTGGTATCCATGTTTCCTTCACATGATAAAGTTGCGTCTGTAGAGCAGAAGACTAGTGTGCAGTGAGAAGTGGAGGTGAGAGACTGAAGAAGGATATTAAAGGGTTGAGTCCCAGCTGTTCCTGACATGTGGCTATACCTCTGCCCTTCCTGTTGTTTGGCTAATAATAAAGCACTCCAGCAAAGTACTGGGGTACCTTATTTAACAATTCATACTTTATAAAACAATTTTTTATAAAGTATATAACTTTTATTAAAAAGTAATTATTTTATAAAGTACCTTATAAAACAATTTTTTTTCTGAGCCAGCCAAAGTTGGCTTATTACTGACTGTTGAAAATATAATAGCTCTTTTGTCTGCACCTAATGTATATACCATTGATTTCTCTTAACGAGTTAAAACCATGTAGAATCAAATAGCAAATAACCAAGATTTAGTGTGTAATTAAACTGGCTTATGGAAACATGTCCAAGATCACTTGACTCAGAAATCATGTTCCTAACAATGGGACTGAAGAGAAACCAACTCTCTTGGTCATGTATGGATTGTCCAAGGTCACCACTGCTATACAGAGATTGAGACCCAATGTCCCAATGGCTCCCTAGAGTCAGACTTCTAGGGACCATAAGGACTATTCCAGAAAGAAGATATTCATGTTCTGCAAGAATCAAGATGACATACACATATGGCTCCTAGAACTTGGCTTGCTTTTCACTTTGAGGTTTTGTGGTGACCAATTATTCCCAGTTTGTGCAGGACTGTCCTGGTTTTTAAAAGGTTAGACTCACATCCCAGAATCTTTTCAGTCCTAAGCAAACCTAGACATTTGGCTAACCTACTCCGAACCCACTATTCACTAAAGAAATGATTCTCTGCCTTTTTCAAATGGGAAACATAATCTTTCAAAATGTAATCTTATTAAGTAAACCTGTTGGTCTTGACTTCAGGAAAACAAGATGTGAATAAACATATCCTTCCACCAGAAAAACCTTAGCAAATCTTTGTAACTATATATACCCAGCACATTATCAGTCTGTGCCCATATTATTTTCAGTATGTTTTTTTTCATATTGAAGACCAAACTTCACAAATGTAGCCTTTTTTTTCCCTACACTTATCTGTCACATCTGAAAAACTCTTCGTCTAGACTGGTCAATGCTATACTGTGTAGAAGATGAAGATGTTGATGTATTTTCTGAACTCTTACTAATCGCTTCCATTTTTCATTAGCAATTTACCTTAACATATAAATGGCTAATAATATTTTACTCCCCTGGTGGTATTTGTTTTTTGTTTTTTGTTTTTAAAATAAAAGGCTTTTATGAACATAAAACCTTAATCTCAAGGGAGTTTCTATTGCTGGAATCTATAAATTAATAACTGATCCAAACTGAACCAGTACACACTGTTGCATTGCATTCTGATCCATTTAAATGATCTGGTCATAATTTAATCATAAGGTCCTCTCCAGGATAACAAAGTACGGAGTTAGTATTCACCAAGCATTTGTTAAAGAAATAAAAATATGTCAGTATGACCATCTTGAAGATAGACGCTTTTGAAAAATATTCAGATATTTAGCCACAGCTACCCATCACACCTAGAATAACACAGAGTAGTGACTTTACATTCAACCAGCAACTCCTCCTACTGTTCTTTATCATGTTTCAGTTTCCAAGAATGCCACCATCACTCTTCCAGTTACCTATGCGTGAAAACTGGGATTCTTTCCTTTAATTCATCATCTTCAAGGAAAACAAATCACCTAGTCTTATAAATGTCTTACAGTAACCCCTCTGCTGCCAGATCCTGGTTCTGGTCACACCAACTCCAGCCTGAACCATCATAACAGCCTCCTACCTAGGAGTATTCTCCTATTTGTCCACTATTTAATCCATAGTGTCATTTTCACAATGCTAATGTTACTGAAGTATCATTTGATCATGCTATTAACATAATGAAAAACACCAAAGGCTCTTATCTAACTACTGAAAAAAATGATGCATATAAAACAAGGTTCATTCTCAAAGTATTTTCAATAGTAATTTCAATTAAAAATGTTTTATTTGCAACAATTCTAATCAAAAGTCATTTCTAACATTAGAATCTGATTGTTTTCTAGTATCTACCATGGATTTCATTCTTCTCCTATAGTACTTTTGTTACCCAACTCTGTGAATTACTAGGAGAAAATGGCACCATGTGGTACATATTGATCTACAGGGAACAATAAACTGGTAGTAATGGAACCAAACTCCAAGATAATTTTCTTTCTTTTTTTTGTAAATGCAAAATTCTACATCTGCTAATCTAATGAATTAGCCCAGCAGAGAGTCTTAATTTTTCCATGCTTTTCCCTTTCTTGAAAAATGCTATTTATATTCATTTAAGAAATCACACAGTAAAAAGGCAACATCATGTGAAATTAATTGTGACAAAACCTAACTATGAAAATAAATATTTGTAAAACTAAAACTTCTGGAAGATTTTTAACAAACATGAATCACAAAACTTGAGCTGTAGAGCTTGGCACTGTGTTAGGCATCCCAACACCAAGTTTATGCCTCTACCTTCCCGTTGCTATTCTGAGAAAGGCATGGCCTTGGGGTCTTCAGCACCTAGAAGCTTCCAGACTTATAAAGTAAGCTGCTGGACATGCACTCAAAGCATCCACTAGAGGTAATTTTCAGAGAGAATGGAGTATTATCTTCTAGAAAAATATTTATGCGTCATATCAAGATCTCTGTATGGTATTACATACCCACTAGACAAACTAAATGGGACCAAGCGCCAATGTGTAGTAGCACATACAGTCCCTTTTACAGTTACTTCAAATGATCCATTGAGAAAGTTTATCCTTTTCATCCCTTTGTCTTATGGTCTCTGGTCATAGAACACGGTCTCATGGAACATGCTTTCCTAGGGTCCCATTGCTAACATATGGGTTCTTTAGGATCCTTGAATCCAGAAACCAGCAGGTAAGAAGTAGAGTAGCCATCTTGGCAAGGACAACGGACTCAGATCATCAGGGAGAGGTAATCCTGCTGTTACACCGTGAAAACGAGGTGATCCACTTGAGTGCATCATGGTAATTACTTGCTCGATTACTGCTTTAGTTGGTCAGGTACAGGCCTCAGAAGGATGTGGTGACAAAGGTTTTAGGGTCCTCATGGTGAAGAATTTGGATAATGCCACTGGAGATACCACCAAGTTTAGCAGAAATAATAGCTAAAGGTGAGAGAATGTAGAATTGACAGTGAAGGAGGAGAGTGATAAACATTATTTTTAGACTCAAGACCTGCCGCAGTGATGGAGGCCTGCTTTCCTAGCCTACCTCTTGTAAGTTTACTCTCAAGAGGAGAGGCTACCAGAATCCTGGAAGAGCTACTCCCAAAACACATTAAGAAGTCAACTTCAGCAGTGCAATGAATGAATGCTGGCAGCAATGGAGATATGTTACCTAGATTCTCCTTCAAAGAATGAACTGCCACTTGACTGTGAGAAACGTAGGCACCTCCCTTAGTGTCTGCTTCAGCTGCAAAGAACCTCCTTGTCAAAAGTTACAACCTGCCTTTGAAGCACACAGTTGGTGACTGAATGAGGCAACAGCATAAAATCCTGGCCATCTTGACCCAATGTGCAATGACTTTAATGGATAGCATTCTCTCTAGAATGTTCTATTGTGCTGGGTAAGGATTTGTCAGACTGCATTTCAGTTCAACTCTCTTTGTCCAATAATGGTTCTCTCTCTTCCTTTCACAGATGTTGACTCATAATAAACATCTAATATCTAAACCCTAATCTGGATAATTGTCAAAGGATTGCCAAAGATTTGAAGCTGAATTTCTGAGAATGTATTGGAACATATGTTCGCCCAGTAGACAGAATAATTAAAAAGGGTCCTTCTTAATCTGGAGATCCTGAGCTTGAATCCTAATTCCAACTACCCTTAATGATTCTCAATCAGGGGCAATTTTGCTCCTCAGTAGATATTTTTCAACGTTTGCAAGCATTTTGGGCTAGTACAGATGAAGTGGGGTGCTTCTGGCATCTAGTAGGTATAGGCAAAGAATACTCTTTAACATCTTATAACGCACAGGACAGCACCCACAACAGTGAAGTCCTGCTCAAAATGTCAATAGTGTCAAGGTTGAGAACCCCTGACCTAGATGAATAGCCTTGTGGGAGTTAACTACTCTTACAAAGTACATTAGTTTTCTCTTGCTGCTGTAACAAATAATACCAAACTTAGTGGCTTACAACAATACAAAGTTTTTTCTTTTGCATTTCTGGAGGCCAGAAATCTGAAATCACTTTCATTTGGTTAAAGTCATTGGCTGGGCTGGTTCTTCCTGCAGGGTGTAGAGAAGAATTTGTTTCATTACCTCTTTCAGCTTCTAGAAGTCACGTGCATCATGGTCCCTTCCTGCATCATTTTAACTTCTGCTTCCATCATCACATCTCCTACTGTGTTTTTGACTCCTTCTGTCTTTTGCTTCCCCCATATCAGGATCCTTGTGATACATCTAACCCATCTGGATGATCTGAATAATTTCTCCATCTCAAGATCTTTAACTTAGGTACATTTGCAAAGTCCCTTTTGCCATGTAAGGTAACATATTCTCAGGTTTCAGGGATTAGGAAATTTACACCTTTGGGAGCCATGATTCTGTCTATCACACTAAACCAGTTTTCTCATGTCCAAAGTAAAAATAATAAGAGTAACTAGAGTTTTTCTCCTAGAGTTGTGAGGATGAGTGATTGTATGTATACTTCTTAGCAAAGTGTCCAGCACATAATTATGGCTAATATTATTTATCTTTACAAATATTATTTAACTAGGCCTATGATAGAAATAATGAGTCCACTATTTCTATCATAGCATTTTATCCATGACCTCCAAATTTTCATCCACAGTGGCAGACAAACAAAAATGGCTTCCTTATTTTTAGGGTGCTTCTGGCACACTTCTGGATTTGGAGAGTAAAAGATTTCAACTGGTACATCTTATTACATGGGTGGTCGAGTTATTGAACTCTATTGACAAAGGGCTGGATTTTCCAGCAAGATGGAGCTTCATTAAAATTCTGCAGAGACTGAAAATTCAATAATCTCTCTCACAAAGCACTGCATGAGCAGGGCTGATTAGGCAATTTCTTTCTTATTCCATTTCTTTTGCTAAAAGCATTGTTACTTCTTGTTTGGTACAAAAAGACAATCATTAAATGAACATTCGTTATAGGTGATTAAGCATAAAGTTTTAAAGGTGCACTGACTTCTTTCTCAAAGTCTAATTGAGGGCTTGAAGGGGAGTGTGGAGGAAAACATAAAACAAAACATCATTACCATACTCAGGTCTAAAACATGAAAAGTGTGATGCTAATAAATACTTTGTAGTTTACTTCTTTTCAACTCTTGATCTCTTTCTTGTTTATGCAAACATGCTTTCTCTCCACTATTCCATTGCCTTCTTCCTTCTACTGCCTAATCCTTTTTGCACTCTCCTACTTCTCTCTGGAAGAATACACTTATGTTGGACAGAATACACAATTGTGCCCAACGAGCATTACATTTCCCTGATGAAGTCCCCCATAATTATTGAAATTGAGAAAAGATGTCCCCAAGTATCTATCTTTCTATCCACACTTACTATCTAATACCTGACTGCCTTAATGGAGTAGCTTTAGAAAACTGAACTAGTGTATGCAAGCAAAATTTTAGGATAAAAACTAAGGCATCTTTCCTCCATTAATGTATTACCTTTATAGATAAATAGATAGATCTTTCAATCTTCTTTTTTCTGTATGGGACATGGCTTTGCCATGAAGGCAGAGACTTTTTTTGTCTGTTTACTTTACCGTTGTATATCAAGTACCCAATAGAATGTCAAGTACATAGACTTGTTCAATAAATATTTATTCAGTTAATGTATCTTGAGTGTAAAAACAGATATGATCTGTCCTATCCAGAAGTCTTATCTGTAACAATAACTTGGTGAGGTTCTTTAACTTGAATCTTTATGAAGATAGCAACCTATATTGTAAGTAAATAAAGCATACATGTGTTATCTATTATTTTATACTTAATTATGTTTAAGAAAAATATAAATAATATTTACTGGGGTCTGATGGAAAATTTTCATTTATCTTACGTAAGATGTCCTTGAGATATCTTTACCAGGTCTTCCTAAGACTCTCCTTTCTAATTCAGTCCATATTCCTCATGTTTCACTATCTGAGTCCTGCTGATTCTCTTAAGCTCAGGCCATTTTGTTCTTGTCCAATAATAGCTTGCTTTGGGATGCCACTTTTTAATATTAGACCTTTCGTCCTCAACATTTATAAAGTAAAGATCAAATTCTCAGTAACGGGCCTTTATCCACTGTATTTCTTAATTTTTTTTTTAAGATGGGGTTTCACCATGATGGCCAGGCTGGTTTTGAACTCCTAACCTCAGGTGATCCACCCACCTTGGCCTCCCAAAGTGCTAGGATTACAGGCGTGAGCCACCACACCCAGCTATCCACTGTATTTCTAAGAAAACATTAATTCTAACCAATACCTATATAGGTATAGATTGGTATAGGTATTATTTGGTATACAGTTGCCTGTATAGGTATTATTTGCTATAGATCACTCACCTAGTCATTTCCAGAAGGCTCAGGTGTTATTACTAATCTGAGCACCCACAAGGTCTTACCTCTGTGTCCTGTTTGTGCCTGCGCAATGAGAAAAATATTTTCCTGCTCCCTTTGACAGGAAGAGAAACAGGTTAAGTCTCTTCCACATGAAATCTCTGTCTATCAAACTCCATGACCCTCCCAAAGTATCTGAATATACGGGAATTATAAAATAAAACTTGTGCACAGGCCTTACCTATAAACCTCAGAGCTGGGTCTATGTTCAGAATTGGCAAATAAAAAGGAGCATCCTGAATCTAGCATGAGAGAGAGAGAGGAGAGGAGGCACATCTTAGCCCATTCAAGAGTTCCTGAATGATTCTGTATGAGTTGATAACGGGGTTTTGTATGTAGTCAGAGGAGTTGGATAGGAGAACAATAGGAAATGACAAGCAGAAAGTCAGTGTCTTCCTTGCGGCAGACTGGATGGAAGTGCATTGCAGGATAGCTGCACTGTGAGTCAAGATGGCAGTGGCAGGCAGGGAAGACAAGCTATGCCTCAGGATTCACAGACACTGCCTCCAGTGCTGAGATGGTGCCAGAGACATCTGAGAAACTACTACAGCTGACAATTTGACAGATCAGTCTGGTATGTGGCTATGAGAGCTGAACTTGCTGTCTTTGAGCAGAGAATTCAGGCCAACTGTAACTACACACAGCAGTGCAGGAAACAGTAATATGTGTTATGTGTATTAGCAGAGCACAAAAGATAATATTTATAGGTGACCCTCGAATAATGCAGGGGTTAAGAATGCAACTCCTCCCCCACCTACACACACACACACGGTCAAAAATCCACATATAACTTATTTTTTGGAGACAGAGTCTTACTCTGTTGCCAGGCTGGAATGCAGTGGCACGATCTTGGCTACTGCAAACTCCACCTCCCAGGTTCAAGCTATTCTCCTGCCTCAGCCTCTCAAATAGCTGGGACTACAGGTGCATGCTACCACACCCAGCTAATTTTTGTATTTTTAGTAGAGATGGGGTTTCACCATATTGGCCAGGATGGTTTCGATCTCCTTACTTCATGATCCACCTACCTCAGCCTCCCAAAAGCCACCACACCTGGCCCATACTACTTTTTTGGCTCCCCAAAAACTTAACTACTAATAGCCTACTGTTAAACAGAAGTTTTACCAATAACATAAACAGTTAACACATATTTTATATATGTATTAAATGCTATATTATTATAATAATGTAAGCTAGAGATAAAAGGTTATTAAGAAAATCATATAGAAGAGAAAATATATTTACTATTCATTATGTGGAAGTGGGTTAAAGGTCTTCATCCTTGTTATCTTCATGGTGAGTAGGCCGAGGAAGAGGAGAGGTTGATTTTTCTGTCTCAGGGGTGGCAAAGGTAGAGGTGAAGGTAGGAGAAACAAGCATATTAGATGTTACTTTTATTGAAAATATTCACATGTAACTGGACCCACGCAGTTCAAGCTTATATTGTTCAAGGGTCAACTCTGCTTAATTTTAGTCCAGTTGGCTGAAAATAACTGAGTTACAAAGTCTGTTGAGTCTAAAAAACTCAAGCTACCTGTTGCTTGCTCCACTCTGTTTGTCTTTCTACATAACTGTGATGCTCTATGCAAAATCACAAAATAGGCCATCACCATATTCAGCCCATACATTTTCATTTTATTCAACTATCTTCCTTTTCCATTTTAGAATCCTATATCCTGAAGAAATTTTTTCATCTTCCTCGAAAGTCCCTTCTCCCAGGCTGCTTATGAAAAGAATCGGTTTTCTATCCTGCACACCTTCAGGTGAACGTTAGTTGATCATTTCCCCTGATTTAAAGGAATTTATATTTTAAGCCACATAGTTCTATAAGCACAGGAAAATGCTCTATCATGGAATAAAAATTTTAGAATCGGAAGTAACTTAGAAGTCCTTTGTTCCAAGAATTTTAGATAACAGAAATCAAACAGGAAAAAAAAGTTACGGAGTAAAGATAAGAGATTTCTTTTCCTCAGTCACCTCAAAGTCAATTGTGTTGCTAATCCAAGGATACATTTTATAGTGGTGGAAGTGAAGAGGACAGCTGATCTAACCTCAGCCATGGTAGCCACACTTTTTACTAAGAGTTAGTTCAATGTCATGGGTCTCACATCTAAAAATAGAGGCAACAGCATTGTATATTCTTTGGTCCTGGCTCTTAATGGTCAAATGCCGCCTCTCCCATCAGTCTCCTGACTCACTATGAGGTGGAGAAAGGAAGATAGTGAGGATAGATACTTATCCTTCTAATCCCAATCCCTAACACTGAGCCTGATATCTGTTAGGTGCTTGATAAGGGTAGCTAACATTTTAGAAATGTTACTAATGCCAGGCACTTTCATCTTTATAATTGTCCTTTGAGAAAAGTAGTATTATCAATCCCATTTTAATGATAAAGAATGAGTATACTGTAAGCCCAATCCCCACCTGTATGCAATATACCCATGTAACCAACATGTACACATACTCTCTGAATCTAACATAAAATAAAAAAAAAAAGAAAAAAGAAAAAGAAATCAGAAGAGCAAAAGCTTCACTCTTCTAGTATGGCCCAGTAGCAAAAGCAGAATTTTTACCCAAGTCTTGTGACTCCAGAGTCCAAAACTTAACCACATTATATTTCTGTCCAATATTTATTAAAAGTCTGAGAGTGAGAATGAACAAATGGTAGTTATATATATGCATGCCCCCAAATTACTTTTTTATTTGCCCACATTTTTCAAAAATGTAAGTTAATATTTGAGTGCATAAAGATATCATGGCAAAATAAAAGAAACACCTCTTCAACTAAACGCACTTTAACAATCTTATCTTTTAGCAATACACACACAGGCCACTATGAAATGCAAATGTGAGTCTTAAAGCTCACAGTGACTCTCTTTCAGAGAAAGTAGCTCAAAGTGAAGGCACTAGAAAAAGTGCTTATTATGTAAAGGATAATTTTTCTTTCAGTCCATCTAGCCTAAGATTTGTTACTTTTGTTGACCTTTTTATAGAACCAACTTCTGGTTTTGTTGATTTACTCAATGGTTTTTCCATTCTCAGATTCATTTATCTACGCTGTAATCTTCGTTGTTTGTTTTCTTCTTTTAGCTTTGGGTTCAATTTGTTCTTTAGCTAGTTCTGTAAGTTGCTAAAGTTCTTTATTTGTTCTTTATCTAGTTCTGTAAGGTGTAAAGTTAAGTGGCTGATTTGAGACCTTTCTTGTTTTTTAAGGTAAGTGTTTATACCTACCCTTAGGATTGCTTTTGCCGCATTCTTTACATTTTAATTTATTGTGTTTTCATTTTTGCTTGTCTCTAAGTATTCTCTGATTTCCCTTGTGATTTCCTCTTTGATCCATTATTAGTTTGAGCATTGTTTGCTTTCCACAATTTTGGGAATTGTTAGCTTTAGCTCTATTCCTGATTTCTAACTTTGGCCTGTGGTGGTGGGAGAGAATACTTGGTGTGATAGCTATCCCATTAAATTAACTGAGACTTCATGTTAGCCTAACGCTTGTCTATCATGAAAAATGTGCCTTATGCACTACAGAAGAACATGTGTGCTGCTGCCGGGCAGAGTGTTTTGTACATGTCTGTTAGATTTAGTTCATTTATTGTTCAAGTCCTTTATTTTCTTATTTATCTTCTGTCTAGCTGTTCTACCCACTGTTGAGAATGGAGTATTGAAGTTTCCAATTCTTACTGTAGATCTGTCTATTCCTCCCTTCAGAGGCAAAATTCTGTTTGTTTTTGCTTTATATATTTTGATAGTCTGCTAGTGTGTAAATGTTTGTAAATATTATATCTTCCTGCTGTATCTTTTTTCATTGCAGCTTTTATGTTCAAGAGGTAGATGTACAGGTTTGTTACACTGATAAACTGCATGCCACAGGGTTTTGCGTACACATAATTTTGTTACCCAGGTAATCAGCATAATAACTGACAGGTAGTTTTTCAATTCTCAACCTCTTCTCAACCTTCACTCTCAAGTAGGCCCCAGTGTCTATTGTGTCCCTTCCTTTCTTTGTGTCCATGTGTACTCAATATTTAGCTCCCGCTTATGAGAACATGTGGCATTTGGCTTTCCTTTCCTGGATTAATTCGCCTTGGGTAATGGCCTTCAGATGCCTTCATATTGCCACAAAGGACATGATTTCATGCTTTTTAATGGTTATGTAGTGTTCCATGGTGCATATGTGCCATTCTTTCTTATCCATTCCAATGTTGATGGTCATCTAGGTTGGTTCCATGTCTTTTTTTTTTTTTTTTTTTTGAGACAGAGTCTTGCTCTGTCATCCAGGCTGAAGTGCAATGGCACCATCTCAGCTCACTGTGACCTCCACCTCTCAGGTTCAAGAAATTCTCTTGCCTCAGCCTCCTGGGTAGCTGGGACTAGAGGTGCATGCCACCATGCCCAGCTAATTTTTGTATTTTTAGTAGAGATGAGGTTTCACTGTGTTAGCCATGATGGTCTCGATCTCCTGACCTCAGGATCGGCCTGCCTTGGCCTCCTAAAGTGCTGGGATTGCAGGTGTGAGCCACTGCGCCCAGCTGATTCCATGTCTTTATAATTGTGAATACTGCTGTAAGGAATGTATGTGTGTCTTTTGGTATGAGCATTTTTATTTCTTTGGGTATATTCCCAGTGATGGAATTGCTGAGTCAATTGGTAGTTCTATTTTAACTTCTTTGAGAAGTTAAACATTTGTCTAACTTGAAAAATGTCCCTTATGCACTTGAGAAGAATATGTGTGTTGTTGTTGGGTAGAGTGCTCTGTACATGTCTATTACATTTAGTTGGTTTATTATATTGTTCAAATCATCTGTTTTCTTACTTATCTTCTGTCTGGTTGTCCTTTCCAGCAACCAGACATCTCCAGACTGGGAAATCTTCAGACTGTTTCCTACAGTAGCTGGATTAATTTACGTTCCGACCAGCAGCATATAAGAGTTCCCTTTTCTTCAGAACCTCACAGCATCTGTTATCTTTTTGCTTTTTAATAATAGCCATTCTGACTGGTGTGAGATGGCATCTCACTGTGGTTTTGTTTTGCATTTTCCTAATGATTAATGACGTTGAGCATTTTATATGCTTGTTTGTCACATATATGTCTTCTTTTGAAAAGTATCTGTTCATATCATTTGCACATTTTTTCATGGAGTTATTTGATTTTTGCTTGTTCATTTAAGTTCCTTATGGATTCTGGGTATCATATCTTTGTTGGATGCATGGTTTGCCAATATTTTCTCTAATTCTGTAGGTTGTCTGTTTACTCTGTTGATAGTTTCTTTTGCTGTGCAGAGGCTCTTCAGTTTAATTAGGTACCAATTGTCAGTTTTTGCCTTTATTGCAATTGCTTTTAGAGTCTTCATCACGAAGTCTTTGCCAGGACCAATGTCCAGAATGTTACTTCCTAGATTTTTCTCTAGGGTTTTTATAGTTTTAGATTTTACACTGAAGCAAGTCTTTAATCTATCTTAAGTTTATTTTGGTATATGGTGAAAGACAGGGATCCAGTTTCAATCTTCTGCATATGGCTAGCCAGTTATCTCATTACCATTTATTTGATAGAGAGTCCTTTTCCCCATTGCTTATTATTATTGGCTTTGTCAAAGATCAGATGGTCATAGGTGAAGAGCTTTATTTCTGAGTTCTCTATTCTGTTCCATTGGCCTGTGTGTCTGTTTTTGTACCAGTAGAATGCCGTTTTAGTTAGTGTAGTCTACAGGTACAGTTTGAAGTCAGGGAGTGTGATACCTCTAGCTTTGTTCTTTTTTCTCAGGACTGCTTTGGCTATTTGAACTCCTGTTATTTATTTATTTATATTTATTTTTTTAATTCTATGAAAAGTGTCATTGGTCGTTTGATAGGAATACCATAAAGTCTGTAAATTGCTTTGGGCAGTATGGCCATTTTAACAATATTGATTCTTCATATCCATGCATGTGAAATATTTTCCCATTTGTTTGTGTTATCTCTGATTTCTTTTAGCAGTGTTTTATAAGTCTCATTGTAGAGATATTTTACCTTTCTGCTTAGCTGTATTCCTAGGTATTTTATTCTTTTTGCAGCTACTATGAATGGGATTGCATTCCTGATTTGACTCTCAAAATTCTTGATTTGGCTTGGATATTACTGGTGTATAGAAATGCTACTGATTTTTGTACATTGACTATGTATTTATCAGATCCAGGAGACTTTGAGCAAAGATTAGGGGGTTTTCTAGATATAGAATTATATTGTCTGTGAAGAGAGACTGTTTGACTTTTTCACTTCCTATTTGGATGCCTTTTATTTCCTTCTCTTGTCTTATTGCTTTGGCTAAGACTTCTAGGATGATGTTGAATAGGAGTAGTGAAAGTGCCTTGTTCTGGCTTTCAAGGACAATGCTTCCAGCTTTTGTCTGCTTGATAGGGTGTTGGCTATGAGTTTGTCATACATGGTGGCTCTTATTATTCTGAGGTATTTGCCTTGAATACCTAGTTTGTTGAGAGTTTTTAACATGAAATGATGTTGAATTTTATCAAAAGACTTTTCTCATTTATTAGGATGATCATGTAGTTTTTGCTTTTAGTTCTGTTTATATGATGAATCACATTTATTGATTTGCATAAATCAATAAATGTGATTCTTGCTGTGTTGAACTTTGTATTAATATATACTGCTTTTCTTTTTCTCTTATAACATTTTTCAACTTAATGTTCATCTCATATTATCCGATTACAAAGATTATTATTTTGTAAACTTTTAAATAATTGATGTTTACTCTTGATATAAAAACATTTTAAATGTGATATTTCTTAATTTCTTTAACATAAAATGCTGATCTTAAGATTTTCTTCACTACTCAGAGGCAATATATATTGAACATTCATTTTTACTGGAGTGTTCTGTAACCATTCTTGAGGTTTTCTGCCTCTTCCTTCAGGCTTGAAGAGAACATCTCTTACTACCCCTAGTATGCCTACCTGCAGTGAAAATAGAGCTGGCAACACTACAAAGACATGAAACAAAGATAGCAACTCCACTTAATCTATCTAAAACCCAGTTTTGTCATTCATAAAGTAAAAATTATTGTTGTGAGAATTAATGTATGTTGTTTGTCATTCATAAAGTAAACATTATTATTGTTGTGGGACTTTTTCAAAGTTCTGCACAGTAAAAGTGCTCAAAGAATAGTAAATATTAACATTACTATAATCAGCAAGCAGAAATGACAGGATGTATAAGAGGAGGTGGGGACATGAGGAACAGTTGAAGAGGTGGAAAGATAACATTAGACTCAGAAGTATATCAACTTCCATATCTTCCCACTTTCCAGTAACTTTTACCCTATCTAGTAAATGCTACTCATCCTTCATGGTTTAACTCAAAATCTGAACCAAGAGTTCAGAATTAACCCCTGTATCTGTCAGGGTTCAACCATTAAAAGATATACATCAAGAGACTTGCTGCAGGGAATTGGCTTAGGTGCTATTTGGAGCTCATATGACAAGTTAGAAATTTGTAGGCTAGGCCATTAGGAAAGTCAAGCCACAACTCTCCAGCATGAGCTGAGGCTGCTGTCCACAAGTAGAATTTCTACTTCTAGGAAATCTCAGCTTTTCTCTTAAGGCCTTTCAACTGATTGAATCAGGCTCACCCAGATTATCTAGAAGAATCTTCTTTACTTAAGATCAATTCATCATAAATGTTAATGGCATATACAAAACACCTCCATACAAACACCTAAATTATAGTTTGAATGAATACTGGGGACTATAGCCAAGCCAAGCTGACATATATACTGACCATCACAACCCTCTACCCTACTCTTATATCTCCACTGAAGTACTAACTATGGTGGGCCTTGTTTTTGTTTTTGATATGGAGTTTTGCTCTTGTTGTCCAGGCTGGAGTGCAATGGAGTGATCTCAGCTCACTGCAACCTCTGCCTCCTGGGTTCAAGAGATTTTCCTTGCTTAGCCACCCAAGTAGCTGGGCTTACAGGCATGTGCCACCACGCAGGGTTAATATTGTATTTTTAGTAGAGACAGGGATTTCTCCATGTTGGTCAGGCTGGTCTCAAACTCCCAACCTCAGGTGATCCACCCACCTTGGCCTCCCAAAGTGCTGAGATTACTGGTGTGAGCCACTGCACCTGGCTGCGTCTTATTTTACAATAGGGTACACAGCTGTTCCTCCAACAAAGAAGCCCTTGAGAACAAAATACCATGAATTAGAATTGTCGTTTCCTGCAAACTTGAAATTGAAACTGAGTTTATATTTGATTAATTAAATTCTCCCACAATCTCACTTTAATAAAAAACTGTATTTTCTGGTGGCTGAATTTGCGAGAAGTTTACTCTCTGAAGAAATAGGATCTTATCTTATTGTACATTGGACACAGGAAGTAGCTAGTATTTACTTCTCCACTCTATAGGAGGAAAATTACATGTCTCCTAAATCAACTTCTTTAGAAAATGTACTCTGTGCATGTGCAGACACACATGTATGTACACACAATGTACACATGAGAGACTGACAAACAAAATAAATGAGAGGTAATTTTATTTCACCTTAGTTGTCTGAATGCATTACGGTGGGCTTAAATGTCTATGTAGATTATGTTTTAGAAATGCTGTTCATTATTTCTGAACTATTAATCCCTCTCAGAGGGAAAATAGTCATACTTTATTTTAGTAGAGCTTATACTAATGGTCATGAGTCATGTCAGAGAATCATTCTGAAGGAAGGACTTTGGAGTTACTCCTTTGATATGCTCATTATTCTTGCACTCCCCAAAATAAGTTAATAAAATAAAATTAAGTAACAACGTGGAAACAATTTTAACCTTTCAGAAAATGCATAAATAATCCCATTGTGCCCTGAGATATGTTTAGGGATAGAAAGAAGAATTCTAAATGATGGTCTGATAAAGAGAGATAAAGAAATGAATAATTAAGTAGTGAGCAAGGAAAAAGATGCTCATTTAGAACGAGAAAAAATTGATTCTAGTATTATCTATGAGTGTGTCTTAGAAAGAGAAATAGAGACAAAAAGAGAAAGGGAAGCACAAAAGCAAAAATTACTCTTCTGGGTTTAACTCTGAACAAAAGAGTAGAAATGAATGAAGAAGACATGGCAGATGCCCCAAAAGAGACTGTCAAAAACATTTATAGGGATATGGTCATAGTCCAATGTGTGGCATAAATTTCAAAATAACTTTCTAAAGTCTAGAAGGAAGACAGAAACACTCCAAAAGGAAATATGGCAAAAGGAAGTAGAAAGCAATAAAAAAAAAAAAAGACACCCATTTAAATTTTTCAGAGGTCTTAAAGAGAAAAAAAAAAAGTAGAAATTCAGAGAGATCAAGGTATCTTGGAAGCAAGCCTTCTGGTGGACTCACAATTGAAGGACTGAAAGAGTATCACATAACCAAGAACTAAGGCATCTGATAGAATGCCCCCATGAAGCATCCAGATGTGTATAATTGCACAGGTGAACACAACATCTCACTTAAAAGCATGCTAATGATGGGAAAAGGCACCGGAGAGGCCCACACTAAGTTATGTAAATAACCAAAAGGCCACAAAGTACCCACTGCACTGAAGGAAACATGTAATGAAGATTTTTTATGGTTACATAAAAATGATCCACGTTGTCCTTCTCTGGTAGGGAAGATCTAGAGCAGAGTGGGAAAATATGCACAAATAGAAGAGGGCCTTCTGGGAGCAAAGGTGGGACACAAATATATGTGTAGAGGAAAGAGACTGTAAACTAGCATGACCCTGAAGAATGCCTACAGGCAGGATAGAATACTAAGTAAACTCATCAAAGGGGGGTGATTCTCAACTGAAGAGTTAAGCTAAACAATGATCATGAAAAAGGCTGCTTACAGTACAAAGCCCCTCTGTTTAGAACTGCCAAAGGATGATACTGTGACTTGGAGAACCTTGGCTGAGTATAAAATGAAAGAGCCCTTGGCTAACCTCCAGAATGAGTGAACCTTAAGAAGTACATTAAAGATACCCAAAGAGCTATTAGAATGATATAACCCAAGATGATGAAATAGGAGACACCAGTCTTCATTTTCTCACAGAAAAGCAAATACAGACATCTATTCACAAATCAAAACAGCCCAGAGAGGGCTCCATGCCTATTAAAAATCTGAAGGAACACAATGGAGAAAAAACTCAGAATATATACGTAGAAAAGATGACTGGTGAGATTGGCATACATGAGATGCCAGGAGATGGCTAGGAGCAAAGAATAAAGGTGAGGATTATTGGTATCAGCCACACAGCAGAAGCCATCATAGTTCCCAGCAGCCTGTTCTGCATAAGACACCAACATCTCTTGCCAATGAGATAACCAACAACCATTTCTACTGAGGAACCCCAGAGAGGGAGAACTAACTGCATACCCCTCTATAACCCAAAAAGCAGCTTCTATGGAGCCATTTTGAGAAAGGAGCCACTCTCTCCCAATCCTGTACGTATCTCATTCCTACAGCCATGGCTACTTTGTAAGTGGCTACATTTCAGATCTAGGCCCTGTAGCTACATTAGACCTGTCCACATCTCAGACTTTGGAGTATCACCATACAGAACTAGTCTGAACTCTGGGCCCCAGCACCAAACACTCACTGCAAATGCCCATACTATAGGCACTGACTTAGCTGCCATAGAGAGCTAGGCCTCTCCCTGACCCTAGAGCTGCTCTAATGCTGCATGGATGTGTGTTTTCATCCTAGGATGCCCCTACTGTTTCACAAGCATCCTCATCTCACACCAAAATATCAGTGCAGCATCAGAGGTAGCTGCCCAATGAGCACTGGTGCCATTGCCACTCTGCATCCTAGAACTGCAGTGTTTGCACTCATGTCTGTTTTTCAGGCCTCAGCTCCACGACCATTTTGGGGTTTTCATTCATCAGACACCAGTGCCACAGCCATTGAAAGTGAGCTCACAAGTCAGATCCTATGCCAAGAGGGATCCCCTCAGGCACAACTTCTAAGGGTGGAAGAAAAACACATTGGGAAGACCCTAGCAAAAACCAAAGATCCCAACAACCCACACTGCCATTGCAGACATCCACAGCATTGAATACAAAGGATCCCTGCAATCTTTATCAACACCAACCTCATTTGGCAGAGCTGCACAGATACTAAACATCCGGCACACTCACTCATGTCAGAACTGCTGCACTCCACCAGTATGTTCCCTCTTATCCCTCAGTTCCCATAAGAGAAAGATCTTCTAGAGTGAAACTAGCTGGCAAAACCTGCAGAGGTAACTGCTCCACCAAATGGCAGACATCTATGCAAGGCAACAAAAAACACAAAACTAAGGAGACATAACACCACCAAAAGAACACAAAAATCTTCTAGTAGCTGACCCAAAAGAAAGGCAGATATACAAACTACCTGACAAAGAATTCAAAATAATGATTTTAAGATAGTGCAACAAACTTCAAGAAAACATAAACAATTCTACAAGATTAGAAAAACTATAAATGAACAAAGTGAGAATCTAATAGAAAGATCAAAATTATAAAAAAAATCAAACAGAAGTTTTGGAGCTGAAAAATACAATGAATGAAATTTAAAAATGCAACAGAGAGTATTGACAGAAGAACTGATCAAGCAAAAGAAAAAATTTGTGAACTTGAAGACAAGTAAGTTGAAAATACAGTCAGGCACCCATGCCGTTTCTGTTAATGATGAACCACAGATATGACAGTTATCCTATGACCTGAAATTGTCTAGTGATGTCATGGTCATTGTAACACCATAGTGTAATATATTACTCACATGTTTGTGGCGACATTGGTGTAAAAATACTGACTGTGCTGCCAGTTGTATAAAATTATATCACATACAATTATGTGTAATACATAATACTTGGTAACAATAATAAACTAAACAACTATGTTACTGGTTTATGTATTTACTACACTACACTTTTTATCCTTTTACATGAAATTATTTGACTTACTAAAAAAGTTAACTGTAAAACTATTATACAATTCTATTTTTATAGTTAACTTTTTAACTCAGGCAGATCCTCTAGAAGATATTCCAAAAGAAATCATTATTGTAATAGGAGATGACTGCTACATGCATGTTAATGCCCCTGAAGACCTCCCAGTGAGACAAAATTTGGAGGCTGAAGATGGTGATATTGATTATCCCGATTCTGTAAGCCTTAGTTAATGTGTATGTGTTTGTCTTGGGTTTTGCCAAAAAAGCCTAAAGAGCAAAAAAAAAAAAAAGAATAAAAACTTATAGAATAAGGGCGTAAAGAAGAAAATATTTTGTACAGCTAAACAATGAGTTTGCATTTTAAGCTGTGTTATTATGAAAGAGTCAAAGAGCTAAAAATTAAAATGTGTATGTAAAGTAAAAATGTTATAGTAAGTTAAAGTTAATTTATTATTAAAAAAGAAAAATTACATTAAATAAATTTAGTGTAGCCTAATTGTACATTGTTATAAACTCTACAGTAATATACAGTAATGTCCTTGGCCTTCAAATTTACTTAGCACTCACTGATTGACACATGCAGAGCAATTTCCAGTCCTTCAAGGTCCATTTGTGGTAAGTGACCTACACAGATAGACCATATTTTTATCTTTTATGTCATATTTTTAATGTACCTTTTCTATGTTTAGATACACATATCTATGTTTAGATATGCCTAGATTAAAAACAAATAGAAAATTTGAACAAATCAAAAACTAATAAGAAAATGGAATCAGTAATAAAAAGTTTCCCATCAAAGAAAAGTCAAGGACCTGATAACTTCATCACTGAATTTTATCAATAATTTTAATCTTAAAATTCTTTCCATAAAAGAGAATACTTATGAATTTATTTTAGAAGACCACCATTACCCTGGTGCCAGAGCCAAACAAGGACACCACAAGGAAATAAAATTACAGGTCAATATTCCTGATAAACATAAATGCAAAAATCCTCAACAAAATACTAGCAAATTAAATTCAACAGCACATTAAAAGGATCACTAACCATGATCAAGTGGGATATATCCCAGGGATGCAAAAATGATTCCACATATGGAAATTAATAAATGTGATATACCACATCAACAGAACAGAGCACAAAACCCATAAGATTATCTCAGTAAGTTTAGATAATGTGTATTATAAATTTAACATCCTTTTATTTTTAAAAACTCTCAAAAAATTAGGTACAAAAGGAATGTATCTCAACACAACAAAGGCCATTATAATTACTGGTGCAAAATTAAACATTTCCTCTAGTATTAGAAGCAAGTCAAAGATGCCCAGTCTCACCATTTCTCTTCATCACAGTACTAGAAATCCCAGTCAGAGCAATCAGGCAAGAAAAAGAAATAAAAAAATCTAAATCAGAAAGGAAATAGGCAGATGATATAATCATAATAAAAAACCCAGATTACTTTACCAAAAAGGTGTTAGAACTAATACAAAAATTCAGTAAAATTTCAGGATACACTGTCAACACACACACACACACACACACACACATATATCTATATATATTAGAATAGTCTTATACACTAACAACAACCTATCTGAAAGCAAGTCAAGAAAACAATACCACTTACAATAGATATAAAAATAAACAAAATACTAAGAAATAAACTTAACCAAAGAGGTAAAAGATCTCTATACTGAAAACTACATTGATGAAAGAAATTGAGGAAGACACAAATAAATGGAAAGATATGTTCATAGCTTAAAGAAAAAACTTTAAATGCCCATATGAACCAAAGCAATCAATAGATTAAATGCATTCTTTATCAGCATTTCAATGACATTTCAATAACAGAAATTTCTTTTTAAAAATCTTAAAATTTTGAAGGAACTGCTAAAGACCCTAAATATGGTAAGTAATCCTGAGCAAAAAGAACAAAGCCAGAGGCATCGCATCACCTCGTGTGAAAATCTAATACAAAACTAGTAATTAAAACAGTCTGGTATGGACATAAAAACAGATACATAAACCAATAAAGCCGAACAGAGAGTCCATAAATAAATCTTTCATTTACAGTTATATGATTTGCAACAAAAGCGCCAAGAACACACATTTTGAAAGGAGAGTTTCTTTAATAAATGGCGCTGGAACAACTGATTATCCAAATATATAAAAATGAAAATTAGATCTTTATTTTTACCATATGTAAAAATCAACTCAGAATGAATTACAGACTTAAATATAAGAACTGAAACTGTAAAAGTAGTAAAAGAAAACAGAGGAAACTCTCCATGACATTGGTCTGGGCAAAAATGTTTTAAATATAGCCTCAAAAGCACAGGCACCAAAAGCAAACATGGAACTACATCAAACTAAAAAGCTTTGGTCCAGCAAAGGAAACAATGAACCGAGTGAAGAGACAGACTATAGCAGGGGTCCCCCGGGGCGGGGGCTGCTACTGGCCCATGGCCTGTTATGAACCAGGCTACAGAGAAGGAAGCCAGCTGCAGGCCAGCAAGCATTACCGCCTGAGCTCCCTCTCCTGTCAGATCAGCGACAGCATTAGATCCTCATAGGAGCACAAACCCTATTGTGAACTGCACGTGAGAAGAATCTAGGTTGCTCCTCATGAGACTCTAATGCCTGATGATCTGAGGTGGAACAGTTTCATCCCAAAACAGTTCTGCCTCCTGCAGCCCATAGAAAAATTGTCTTCCATGAAAGTGGTCCCTGGTGCCAAAAGGGTGAGGACTACTGACCTATAGACTGAGAGACTGTATTTGTAAACCATACATCTGATGAGGGGCTAATATTAAAAATATCTAAGAAATTCAAACTCAATAGTAAGAAAACAATCTGATTAAAAACTGGGCAAAGGGCTTGAATAGACATTTCTCAAAAGAATACATATAAATGGACAGTGGACAACAGGTAACAAAGAAAAATGTTCAGCCAGGCACGGTGGCTCACGCCTGTTATCCCAGCACTTTGGGAGGCCGAGGCAGGTGGATCACCTGAGGTCAGGAGTTCAAGACCAGCCTGACCAACGAAGTGAAACCCCATCTCTACTAAAAATACAAAAATTACACGGGTGTGGTGGCAAGCACCTGTAGTCCCAGCTACTTGGGAGGCTGAGACAGGAGAATTGCTTGAACCGGGGAGGCACAGGTTGCAGTGAGCCAAGATCATACCACTGCACTCCAGCTTGGGCAAGGGAGTGACACTCCATCTCAAAAAAAAAGTTCAACATCACTAATGATCAGTGAAATACAAATTAAAACCATAATATTGCTTTATACCTATTAGAATGGGTACTACTAAAAAGATAAAAGATAACGAGTGTTAATGAGGATGTGGAGAAATAATCCTTGTATACTGTTAGTGGAAATGTGAATTGGTAAAGTCATTATAAAAAATAGTATGATAGTTTCTCAAAACATTAAAAATAAAATATATGATCCAGCAATCTCACTACTGTGTATGTATCTAAAGACCATGAAATTAATATGCCAAAGAGATATCTACACTCCCATGTTCACTGCAGCGCTAGTCCTAATAGTCAAGGTATGAAATCAATTTAAGTGTCCGGAAACAGATGAAGGTGTTAAAAATACTGTGGTGTATATATATATATTCACATACATATAACACACACACACACAACAGAATACTATCCTGTCTCATAAAAAGGAAAGTCTTGTCATAGTAACAAAATGGATGAACCTGGAGGACATGGTTAAGTGAAATCAGCCAGGCACAGAAAGACAAATACCACATGATCTCATATGTAAAGTATGATTTACAGAAAGGTTGATTTTCAAACCAAATTTTATGAAAATGCTATATCAAATTTTATATTGGTATTAAATGGTGCTTATCAGAGGCCGGGGAGCAGAAAGCTTGGGGAAATGTTGGTCAAAGTCCATAAAATTTTAATTAGGAGAAATAACTTCAAGAGATCTATTGTATATTATAGTGACTACAGTTAATAACAAGGAATCATATACTTGAACACTGCTAAGAGAATGGATTTTATGTGTTCTCACAACAAAAAAAAATGACAAGTAATGATCTGAGGTAATGCATATGTTAAATAACTTGATTTGGCCATTTCACAATGTATACATATATCACACATTATGTTGTATGCTATAAATAGACATAATTTTTACCTAATTTTTAAAAAGGCCAAAGATACTTGCAAATTACGTTGAAGGAAAAGACCAAGGAAGGAATAGACCTGGTGAGATGCTCTGACAAAAGTCAGGGCTAATAAATGGAACTTCCTAAAATGATATTTTACCTTATAGTCACTGTGAAAAGGCTTGTTAGGATAAGAGATGTAAGAAAGAACCAGTTTCACTGACTGAATTTAAATCTTAACAAAAATAAGTGATTTTCCTGACTATCAAGAGTCCTTATTTAAGAGGGTACTAAACCATTTATTAAAAGGGATATGAGCCATAAGTTTCTGTAAACAATCGCCTGGTAAGATTCCTGACAATGTGGTACAATCTATTCACTTAAAAGGTGGTTTATGAACACTTTGATAACAATGATTATTATTTCATTTTTAAGCTTGAGTTCACAATGCAGAAGTCTTACTAGATGTATCTCATTTTATTTTTGGATTATTTCTATCCTGGTAGATAGCCCTATATGAAAATAATGTTTCTGAATTTTATCACCACATTTGACAAGGTGTCTTTCATATGATGGTTGTGAACTAGATGGAAAGATATACTTGGACAATGACAATCAGGTGTCTTAGTTATCTGTTTAATAAGTATACTCTTCGAGTGATAATAAATTGATATATATAACAAGGTCTCAATTTTTTGTTTTTCTAGTTTTATAACTATTACATGAATATAATTAGTAACAGCTACTATTACAGCTTTTACACTGTGCCAGATGCCAGGTTATGTGTACTTTCTCATTTAATCTTCTCAGAACTCTATAAGGTAGATACTAATATTGCCTTCATTTTGCATAAGAGCAAGTTGAGAGTTAGAGATTTCCAGTGCCAGCTGACTAGCAAAATAGCAGTGATGGCTTACTCCCACTGCTATTATTCAATCCTAGAAAATTCTTAGAAATAAAAAGAAAATGTGGATCATAGCAACGGACAGGAACAAAAGCAGTATCAAAAACCTATAGAAAATCCTGGGCTGTTTTTGGTTGGCAAATTCAGCCCAAGTAAGAAAAGGAAGCCCAGATGTTTTCAGATAAGAACAAGTAAGAAAATGAAGATGCAGATATTTCACACTGTTTGCCTGTGGTGTCTTAAGACAATTATTGGCTGCTGCTTTAATGGGAGGAACCTACAGCAGTGAAGCGGAACCCCAGTGCAGGTTTCTGAGAGGTCATAGCAGGGTAGCTGCAAAACTCCACTGGAGTAAGAAGTTGATGAGGATAGACATGGTTAACCTGTTCTCCTCAGGCATTTACTTACCCACGCCTTCAGATCAAAACCTTCAATGTTGGTGTTATACTACAAGAAAACCATCTCTGGCTGCTTTTTCAAGGTTAGAACATGAAATTATAACCAGAAGAATTGCATGGTAGAGCAGCAGCAAAAGGGAACGGTAAACAAGGGATCTCTGGCACCTGCAATTTCCCAGTCCACAGATTTACTTCTTCCCGCTAAAATCACTAGGCTCTAATACAGATGAGAGCTTCTTTTTATTTAGGTTCTTCTGCAAATCATATTACCATTAACAACAAACTCTCTGAAAACAAGTCAAGAAAACAATTCTGCTGATGCCCTCAAGTAATGTAAAGTCACAGACTGTAATAAACAGCTATCAGAGTAGCACAACTACCTCAGAAGGCACCCGAGGACTTGAACTTTGCATAGACTGTCTCAAGTAAAAGTATTCTAGAAAAGATGACCCAGGATTTTAAAGTAGCTCAGAAGATAAGAAAAAATATAATCATTATGAAACAGGAAACAAAATTCTCTAAAAAAAAAAAAAACCACTGAGAATACCAAGCTCAAGAAGTATGATAGTTAACTTCTCTATCTGGACATAACAGAGTAAATGAAGCCAAATTTGACCTTCGATAGTGAAAAATTAGAAAACTGGAATATATGTTACACACACACACACACACACACACACACACACACAATCGTACTATATTTAAATATTTAGCAGCAAGCAGTAAAGAACCAGGACATCTGGAAGGAAGGAAATAAATGAGGTAAGTCCATGACTTCCCAAGATTTCCACCATATGGCATTTTTTAAACTAGGCCAGGAAAGGTATAACCAAGTTGAGGTGAAGAGCAGAGATCGGAAGTTGAAGCAGATAGAATCTGTGGACAAAAGTCCAGAAATGAAGAATAGCTCCTGTAAGATGCAAAGAAGTCTGCTTAACTCTGGCTAAATATGAAGTTGAGCATTTGTAAGATAAAACTTCATGAATCTTGGTAAAAAACCACCATAAGTGAAACAATCTGAAAGCTCCTATAGAATGCCATGTAGTCAAGGTCTGACCTGCTAAAACAAAGAAACTTTCATGAAGTTGCAGCATATTTAATAGATCCCATGATGACCATGCTTTAGTTGTAGATTTAAACTAGACATGGGTCCCCAAAGTGTGGTGTGTAGAAGAACCCTAGGGAGCCCCTGAGATCATTTCAAAAGGTCCATAGTGTCAGAACTCTTTCATGACAATAAGGTATTATTTGCCTTTTTTACTATATTGGTATGTATACTAAAGGCGCAAAAGCAATTGTGGGTGGAACTACTGATGATTTAGTATGAATCAAGAAAATAGCATAATAAATATTAATTGGTCATTGTATTCTTCATCTCAATGTACTGTGGCTTAAGAAGATAAATTTCAATTATGAATATTCTTGAAACTGTAAAAGCGATTAATGTTTTAAAATCTTAACTCTGGTTTACATATATTTTTCTTATTCTAGGTGACAAAATAGGGGATACACAGAAAGCATTTCTATTGCTTACTGAAGGATGGTGATGACTGCAAGGAAAAGCACTTTTATAATTTGTTGTTAACAGATGATCAAGCCACTCACGCAAGTAGTGGTTTCTTAAAGGTTAATTGTAATGTAGAATCTGAAACCATAGCAATGAACTTTTGTACTCTAAAAATATTAGGGAAATTTCTCAGCCTGTAAAAACAAAAACTCTGTAACCAATGTGATGGCTAAATTTATGTGTCAACTTGACTGACCAATGTGATGGCTAAATTTATGTGTCAACTTGACTGGGCTAAGGTTTCCCATATAGCTGGTAAATATTATTCTGGGTGTGTCTGAGGGTGTTTCTGTAAGAGATTAGCATTTGAATTGGTAGACTGAGTAAAGAAGATCACTGTCACCAATGTGGATAGGCCTCATTTAATTTGTTGAGGCACAAACACAACAAGAAGGTGGAGAAAGGGGTGAATTTGTTCTCTTTGATTGAGGTGACACATTTGTCTTCTGTTCTCAGACACTGGCGCTCCTGGTTCCTGAGTTTATGAACTCACACTGAGACACACACCATCAACTTCCTGACACTCAGGCCTTCGGACTAAAACTGAATTATGCTACCAGATTTCCTAGTTCTCCAGCTTGCAAACGGCAAATCTGGGGACTCCATAATCACATGAGCCAATTCCTATAATAAATTTTCTCTTATAGAAACAGTTCTCCTTCAGTATACATGGGAGATGGGTTCTCGGATCCCCCAAAGGGCACCAAAATTTGTGAATGATCAAGTTACTTACATAAAAATGGGATAGTATTTTCCTATGACCCACACACAACCTCTCACATATTTTAAATTATCTGCAGATTTCTTATAACTATGTTGTTTTAAATTCATATTGTTTTTATTACTGTATTGTTATTTTTTAATATTCTTGATCCACAGCTGGTTTAATAGCAGATGTGGAACCTACAAATATGAGGGACTGACTATATCTGTATGTATTCTACTGGTTCTATTTCTCTGGAAAACCCTAACTAATATAGCCAACTAAGTAAGACTGATTTATTTTTTCCTCTTGATGTCAGGAACAAGGCAAGGATGCTCGCTTTTATCATTTCTCTTCAACATTATGCTGGAGGGCCTAGCTATTACAATAAGGTAAAAAATAAAAAATAAAAGTCATAAATATCAGAAAGAAAGAAGTTGTTTCTATTTACAAAAAAAAAATATTATCTACTTTGGAAGCCACAAGAAATGTCCAAAATAACTACTAGAACTCATAAGTAAATCTAGCAGTGTCACAGGATAAAAATTAAATATACAAGATTCAATTATATATTTTTAAAATTGAATATAAAGTATTTTAAAATTATATTTCTATAGTACCATAAAACATCACATTCAGGAATAAATCCAACAAAGGCATTTGAGATGTTTACACTGAAAACCACACACATTGCTGAGAAAAATTAAACACCGAAATAAATGGAGAGCTATGTCATCTTCATGAATTGTAAGATTCAATATTGTTAAGATATCAATTTTTCCCGAAATAACCTATGGATTTAACGCATTCCTAGGAAAAGTCCGACAAGCATTTTATAGAAACTGCCAAACTGATTTTAAGCCTTATGTGGAAATTTAAAGAACCTAGTATTAGAACCTAAATTAACTAGGTTCTAAATTTTAGAACCTAAAAATAATTAAAGTTATTTTTAAAAAGAACTCAGTTGAAGGATTTACATTATCTAATTGAAAGACAATACATATAGTCAGCCCTTTGTTTTTACGGTTCAGCATTTGTGGATTCAATGAATCATGGGTCAAAAATATTGGAAAAAAATTTGGATGACTGTATCTGTACTAATCAGATACATATTTGTTTTTTCTAATCACCATTACTTAAACAAGATAGTCAACAATTATTAACACAGCATTTACACTGTTTTAGGAATTATAAGTAACCTAGAGATGATTTAAAGTATATGGGAGGATGTGCTGAGGTTATAAGCAAATACTACACCATTTGACATCAGGAGCTTGAGCATTGTGGATTTTGATATATTTGGAAGGAACTAGAATCAATCCCTCATGGATACTTAGGGATAACTGTAGTTGCTAATCAATACAGTTCAGTATTGGCCAAAGAAAGAGAAAAAGATTATAGATAAATGAAATAGAATAGAGAGTCAAAAATAGAGCCCCTAGAAGTATGATCAATTGAGTTTTAACAAAGATCTTCAAATAATTAAATGAGAAAAGGAAATTGCTTTTCAACAAACTATGCTAAATCAACTAAATATTTGAAATGATAAAAATGAATATTGACCCTCACCTTCTACCATGAACAAAAACTAGCTTGAAATTGATAAAAGAAAAACTTCAGTCAACAAATTTAAAAAGTTTAATTGAGCAATGAGTGATTAATGAATCAGGCAGCCCCCAGAATTACAGCAGATTCACAGAGACTCCAGGGGTGCCTTGTGGTCAGGAAAAATTTATAGACAAAAAAGTTAAAGTGACGTACAGGAATCAGAAGTGAAATACAGAAACAGTGAGATTAGTTACAGCTCAGCATTTGCCCTATTTGAACACAGTTTGAATATTCAGCAGTCTATGAGTGGCTGAAGTATGGCTGCTGGGACTGGTCAACACTTAGCCATTGTTACAGGTGCATACTATTAAGTTAGGTTTTCAATTTTGTCTGACTATTAAGCTAGGTTACTGTTCATCCACAAGGACTCCAATATAGAAGTACAGAGTCCTTCTCAGGCCACACTGAGTTTGCCCTAACTCAGTGTTTCTTTTGTTAAAGCAAAATCTATTACAGCTCCAACTTTAAAATGTATAACTATAAAACTTCTAGAAGAAAACATAGAGGATCTTTGCAAGCTTATAGTACATAAAGTTTCCTTAGATAGAAACAAAAAGCATAAACCATAAAATTAAAAGCATAGACTAAGCTTACTTCATCAACATTTAAAACATTTGCTCTTCTAAAAGCATCATTAATATGGTATACCATAGAATGGGAGCAAATATTTGCAATACAAATATCAAACAAAAGACTCATATCAATAATATATAAAGAATTCTTACAATTCAAAAATTATACAATCTGATAAAAAACATGGGCAAAAGATTTGAACAGATACTTTACAAAATAAGGTAATAAAATGACAAAAAATTATTGTGAAAGACATTTAACATCATTACTAGTCAGAGAAACATAAACTAAAAACACAACGGAATAAATTATATGCCCATTAGACTACTTAAAATTGAAGTGACTAAATATAACAAGCGTCAACAAGATAGTGGAGCAACTAAAACTCCTAAGCACTTCTGTAGAAGATGCAAATTGTAAAACCACTTTAGAAAACAGTTTCTCAGTTTCTTATAATATTAAACATAATTTTAATTTGATCCAGTACCATACGATGTAGGCATTCCACTCCTAAGTATTTACATAACAGAAACAAAACTTATAATTGACCCCAAGACTTGTGCACAAATGTTTATAGTAACTTTATTTTTAATAGTCTCAAATTAGAAATATCTACATGTCCATCAACAGGTTAACAAACAATTTGTACTATATCCATATGAGAGAATACTACTTAGCAATAAAAAGAAACCATTGATATACACAACATGGATGAATCTTGGAATAATAATGCTAAGTGAAAGCAAGAGAAAAAAAGAGCATGTGAGATATTTTATACAAAATTCTAAAACGTAAAGTAATTTATAGTGATGGCAAGCTGGTCAATTGTTGCTTAGGGATAGGAGTAGATGGAGGGTAAATTACAAGGAAGCATGAAGAAACTTTTGGCAGTGATATAAATATTTGTTTTCTTCATTATGATTTTGCAGGTGTTTGCATATACTAATTAAATTGTATTTTAAAAATAGTTGGGTATCTATATTATTCTTTTATTATATATCAATAAAGCTCTACAAATTCAGAATAATTATTTTTTCCACCGAAGCAGCCTAAAACAATGACAAACTCAGTTTTGATGAGGACCCCTAGCCACCACTAGAGGAAATGATGGCTCCTTAGGAACAAAAGTAGGTTTCAGGTTTGGAACAAAATTGTGGATGCTGAGCATAGAACATGTTAGCATACCAGAGAGCAAGAAAGCTGCTATAGTTTGAATGTTTGTATTTCCTCAAAATACATATGTTGAAATTATAATCCAAAAGGTAATGGCATTAAATGTTGGGTCTTAGGAGATAATTAGGATTAGACGAGGTCATAAAGATCCAATCCTTATAAATGAGACTAGTGCCCTTACATGTCCCAGGAGAACTTGCCTCCCTATTTTCACTATGTAAGAACCCAACAAGAAGTTGCCATCTACAAACCACAGGCCTTCACCAAAGACTGAATTTGCTGCTGCCTTGAACTTGGACTTCCCAGTCTCCAGAACTGTGAGAAATCAATGTTTGTATTTAAACTATTCAGTTTATAGTGTTAGATATAGCAGCCCAAAGAGACTAAGAAGCTGCCAAGGACTACTAGGGTCCTATCAAAAGGAACTGTAGACTATGAAATCATAACTATACACTAAAGAAAAGTAAAAAACTCTCAAGCCTCCAGATCTATTACCAGTCTATAGGAAATAGAGCGGACAAGCACCATAGTGATAGAATCAACAAAATTCAGACTATGAGAAGCAGCTGGGTTTATTCCACACCACAACAAAAATTAAATAGCTCATTCATTCACTCATTCAATTACAAGAAAGAGCAGCAATTATGTGTGTGTGTGTGTGTGTGTGTGTGTGTGTGTGTGTGTGTGTGTGTATGTGTACAGAGATTTAATTAAAACCTATGGGCCAGGCTTTTTAAGGATTCTAATTTTAACAACAAATTGAACTGAAAGATTCTAAGATATTTGGGGAAATGTACATACTGATTGGATATTTGATGATAATGAGAAATGACTATTATTTTATTGTGTGAAGTAGCAATTAATTATGTATAAAAACAGAACACTAATCGCTTACTAGATCAACCTGCTGAAATATTTAAAGATTAAATGTTATATTAAAGCACTTATCTAAACAGAAAAATTGTGCTAGTCAAAAAGAAGAGCTTTGTGTAAGTAAGAGTTGCACAGAGATGGAAAGGATTGTCTTAACAAATAGTATGCTCTTCATCACAGAGGGATAAGCAATCAGGGTTTGATGACCCCTGGCAGAGAATATTGAGGAAGAACTTCTGGCAGTATGTTAAATAATTTCTAAGGTCCTTCTCAGCCTTCATATTTTATGATTCTAAATAGATTTTATGTGAGTACCAATAATCTTAAAACTAAAAGTGATTCCTGGGATTTCCAGGACTGCAAGTAATGTCGTTCCCATCTCTTCTCTGTCTGACATGCTTCAGTATGGTTCATGGGTGTCCAATCTTTAGGCTTTCCTGGGCCATATTGCCAATTTGAAGAAGAATTGTCTTGGGCCACACATAAAAGACACTAACACTAAAGGTAGCTGATGAGCTTAAAAAAAAAGTCGTTAAAAATTCTCATAACGTTTTAAGAAAGTTTATGAATCTGTTGCACCTCATTCAAAGCCATCCAGGGAGGCATGTTCCCTGTGGGCCACAAGTTGGACAAACTTGATATAGAGAGATTAAATAAATAGATCAGGATCACACAGCTAATAATGATATAGTCTTCCATCACATCACCTTGTGCAATTCTTCTGGCATTGTTTGGCAAGTCACTGGCCTCCTGGATTTTAATGTTTAATTATAATACATTATGATCACTCCTGTTCTGTCTTATTTGCTTTGCTTATTATTGTTCTTCTCCTCATCATCATCACCATTGTTATTATTTATATTTTTCCATGGTTGTTATATAAAAAGCAATGACTTAACTTTAAATAAATAGTATTGTATCCATCTTTTGTTTACTATTTGAACCTCAAATTTGTAAGACTGCTATTTTAAAAAATAATGTCTTTTAAGAGAGGACTTTGTGGGATTTTTTTAAGGATATCTACTACCTTTTCAGCAATATGATTTTTTTCCAAAAATAAGTATGATTTCTTTAGTAAGTACTTCATATCATCCAATTTCCTTAATAATCTCAGGTGCCTGTCTAGCTGATTTATAATTATGCACATTTTCCAAGTTTTCTGTTCCCTCACCTGATCTTTGCCAATAGCTATTTGGCAAGATTTATAACCTAATAGTCCAAATTTGTTTGCTTCATTTTTCCTGTTAGAACCAGATTTGAAGAATAAGTTCAGTCTCTCAGTCATTTTAGAATCATCCTCAATTTTATATTTATTTCTGCTTATTGGCAGCCTTGATTTCCCCTGGTTGTTCAAAGTCCCTGGGTGTATTTATAAAATCCTTCTTTTGTACTTTGCAACTCATTTTAGCACTAATCATTTCACCACCTTTATCTTTTTTCCACCAAGTTTTAACTGATGTGGAATATTTTTACTGCATGCTCTTCTTTTTAGGCACGTCAAGCGAGAATTTTGGTCTCTCATCAGTCCTCTGCGATAGTACATTGAATGTGTCATGCAATTAGCATTGCTGTTTATCAGAAGAATTGAAGCACTATCCTGATAATTTGGTTTCGAGCTTCACTTCTGCCTGAAATGTCTAGATAATTGCAGCATATGTGGGTGTTGTGAGGTTTTTTTCTGCTTGAATTATCCAAATAGTTGCTTTAATTCTCCACTTTGCCTTACATATAGAGACAAACACAAAGAAAGTGGATCACGAAAATGGAGAAACCAAGGGAATTTTTTTGTAGAATCTTTATTCCGCGCAAGGCTGTGATCTTATTGCCTACTCTTCTGAAAGGAAGTGCCTTCTGGTCACCAATATGTCACTTGCCTGCTACCTTTCTATTTTGAGTATTTCTCTCTGTGTGAACTGCTGCTTAGCTGGCCAGGACTCAAATACTTTCTTACGTAACCCAGGATATTTTCTTAGGTTCTCTTCTATGAGTCAGTGAATCATAATATTCAGGGCATATCAGAGATAAAAGAAGTCCAGAACTTCAACCAGCCTCTCAACCTCTGATCACTGACAGCACCATTATACAGATGTAGTCATTGAGACCTAAAGAAGTAACGTAAATTACATACATTTCCATAGAAAATCAGTGCAGAAGCAGGACCAAACACAGGATGTACGTTAACTGTGAACCAAACACAAAATAAAAACTCCAAAACTGCTTTTCCTTATATTTTCTCTAAATGCATAGAAAGCTCACAATTTCAGTTCAGTCATCTATGAAACATGATTTAGGGAAAAATGGGATGAGCGACCACAGAGGCTCTCTCCAGCTCTCCCAAGGCGGTACTCTCCCCTCTTTTGTTGAGTAATGTAGGCTAAAGAAAAAAGTAAAACAGACCTACGTATTTCCTCCAGAAAAGGGGACAGCACCTGAAAACAAGAGGTAATGCCCCCTTCCTCTTCTTCATCCTCTCTAGAGTTGTGCAACAAGTCAGCTCTCAGGCACCAGCTAAAACTCTGGAACCAGCACAACTCCAATTTTGGAAACTACCATTATGGAAAGAAGTGAGCACAGCCGTGAGAGATTTAAGGCTCTGAATATGAAATTCTTCATCCTCTCAAAGCTTTCTCCAGCTTCCTTAGAAGACTTCATCTTATCTCTATTATCATTTTCTTGCTCAGTGAAAGTTGCTCCTCTACCTCCACCCACAGGCCTGGTGTGTGTATGCGTGTGCGTGTGCATGTGTGTGTGTGTACACGCACGCATGTGCACATGCGCGTGTGTGTTCCTTTGCAACTCAGCTCTAGGTGTCCAAGCAAAAGCTTGAATTTTGCCATCTCTTCCTTCAGCTTGGGATCCCTGTGGAAGGAATTGCTGACAGTGAACACTGCCCACCACTAGAGAGCAGTCAAAGCCAACATTTTCCTGGGCAAAAACTTCTAAGAAGTTGTTTTCAAAGGAGCCAGGTTCCCTTGGTCTTCTCTTTCCCTTCATCTTTCTCTGGAGAAAGCACCCTGTCAGTTTCCTTTACAAAGGCATATTCTACGTATCTATTTAGACGTTATGGGCACACCGTGAACACTGTGCTAATTCTGCCAGAGAAGCCATTGTCAAAAACATGTGTTCTTGAAATCTTCATGTTTTTACTTCATTAGCACAAACACAGCGTCAAGCTGACCTATGTGAATCACAGAATGTTGAAAGTAGAGGCAATCTTGCAGTTAAAAAAATAGTTATCATCACAAATCCATAAAGAAAACAAAATCAGAACTTGGTTGATTCTTCCCTAACCCTCTTTATTGAGACTAACAGCACAAACCTAAACAGGGTTCTATGCACGTCTTTACATATACTTAATTCCTCCAGACAACATGCTTTTTCCAACCTTAATGAAGAGAACAACTGTGCCTCACATATAGGCTGCTTTTCAAATTTCAGTAGGTCCATGTCTACATTATTTAACTTACTTCAATGAACAGCAAAATAATGATTGCAGATTAGCCTGTTAGTGTACAGCAAGACTCCTGTAGTCTACTAGATTGGAAAGTGAAGAAAGGGAAAAGGGACTTCTGGAAGGAAAGGTGGCCAGATTTACATTCACTCTGGATTCAGCCTTAGATTTATATTTGAATCCTGTCTTTGCCACTTGCCTAAGTGTAACTCAAGCAAGTTACTTAGGTTCTCTCTAAACCTTAGTTTCTTCCTCTGTAAATTGGAGGTCATAAATGTTTTCATCAAATAGCATGGTTGTAAGAATTAAAAGGAACAGTGAATGTAAAGCACTTAATAAAAGTTTTGTTATTATTATTTAGGAAGAGGACTTTGTGACTTACTTCTGCCTTCTTCCTCTATCGCTTTATTTCTATATATCCAATTTCAATTTTAATTTTTCTAAATATTCATTATACATGTTTTATGTTCCATGTATAATATAATTCTGATCCTCAAGAGGTTACAATGTAGTTTTTAAAAGAGATAAATATGAAGGAATGAAATACAAAGAAGACTCATTTTATAACATTAGATTGTAAAGATAACATATAACACATAAGCTGTATATTGTCAAAACTACCCTCAAGAGTCCCAAAACTGGACTTCTCATAAAGTCCATTTCTACATATATGAGTTTGTTTTTCTTAACTCTTTATTACTACCCAGCATTAAAGGGTAATAAATTTGTGGCCGAAATGAATGCTCCAAAGTCACCCCTAATATTGGATCATCAGCTTCTTGCTTGACCTCTTAAATAATGGGAATCACATCCCAGTCATGACAAAGAACTTTTAATCAATTCACACATATTTTCCAAGATTCTTTCAGGCTTGGTTGTATTCACTGCTTATTTACTATAAATTATGCAATAGCATCATTGCCAAGCACCTTGAGTTGGATTCTTTCAGCTGATGCCCTGAGCAATTTAACTCCATACTATGTGCTAAATGGAAATTCAGTCCACATGTTGTTGGAACACAAAGCAAAGTTGAAGTAATCATCACTATAGGGCATTTAGCGAAGGATCCACAGAAGATGGATTTGAACTTGCACGATGAGTTGGATTTTAATAAAGAAAGATGAGGAAGAAAAAGGGTGTATACAAGGATGAGGGAAGAATATGATTAAAGACAGCGAGAAAGAAGGGAAAACAGCATTTATTGATTAACCCCTATGAAAATAGTTGGACACCATGACTCCCTTAACTGGTTTCGTTGTCTCCACAAACCTGAAAGGCTTACAGGATCAGCCCCATTTTTGCCAATCAAGGAAACATGAGATGGAGATGTGCAATAAAGCCATACAGCCAGTAAGCAGCAAAACCAGGATTTGTATGCAGAGTAACAGAATTCCAAAATACATGTCCACTATGCCCCATTGCCAAAGGCATAAAGAAGTATAATTACAGAGGAGGCGATGCTAAAATAAAAGGAAAGCCATTGCATTGTCTCTTTGAGAGGCATTAAACATTTTCACAGGGTTTTCTTTTTTATTAAAAAGTGCTTGCTAAACATTAAAAAAGATAACTACAAATTGCTACGTTTTTCCCCTGCAGCTGGGGACTTGCTCATAGATAATCACTAACTTTTTTATAACCAAGGCTAATCAAGAGACCAACTAGCATGTTGAAAAAATGAGAGAAAGTCTGAGGTTAAACAGAAGAGTTATGAGTGTGTTAGAAAATAATGGATGTTAAGTGGAAAGGTTGCTGTAGATGGGAAAAGAACCTAGCTACTATGAATATATCAAGTAGTCAAATGTGCCCTATTTAGGAAACTATAACCTATCTGTTGGAAATACAGATATTTCTTTATTATTGCTGTTCCCTCATTAATTAGAGCTGACCCAAATCTAAAAAGATCTCATTTTTCAAGATCTAGCTTTAAAAAAAAACTCCACTTCTTTCTAAAAGGCTTACTTAATCCTCTACAGCTAGATTTTATTTCTCATTCCTTTGAACTCTTACAGGCATTTTTGTTTGTATCAATATTTTTTATTTATTGATGGCTTACCTTTCCTCTTATACTGTAAGGTCCTGGAAACTATGGTAAGTATGTTTCATTATTGTATGTCCAGACTCTGCTTTACACATAGCGAGTAGTTAGAATATTCGTTGGGTGAATATTGCATGTGTTTCAGATGAGTTAGCGCCTGTGTTTCAAATCAAGCATTATGTATACCTAAATTATTTTCTCCCTCTTCTAATTTTCCATTAGTCGTCTCATAGTCACTGCAATAATCATAGATTCTATAACATCCCAAGTCAATGGACTACCCTGCTGAACAAATAAACTTACTGAATCTGGATTTCCAAACGAAACTGGATCCCCATCTCTCACTATAAACAAAAATAAACTCAAGATGAATCAAAGACATAATCTAAGACCTGAAACCATCAAAATTCTAGCAAATAGCATTGGAAAAATGCTTCTGGACATTGTTCTAGGCAAACAATTCATGACTAAGGCTCCAAAAGCAAATGCAACAAAACTAAAAATAAGTAAATAGAACCTAATTAAACTAAAAAGCTTCTGCACAGCAAAAGAAATAATCAGCAGAGTAAATAGACAACCCACACAGAAATATTTGCAGGAGAAAATATTTGCAAACTATGCATCTGACAAAGGACTAATACCCAGAATCTACAGGAACTCAAACAAATCAGCAAGAAAAAGTCAAGTAATCCCATCAATAAGTGGGCAAAGGACATGAATAGACATTTCTCAAAAGAAGAACAAATAGCCAACCAACATATGAAAAAAATGCTCAACATCACTAATCATCAGGAAAATGCAAATTAAAACCACAATGGGATACTTACTCCGCCTTACTTCTGTAAGAATGTCCATAATTTAAAAGTCAAAAAACAATAGATGTTGGATTGGCTTTCATGAAGAGGGAACACTTTTACACTTCTGGTGGGAACGCAAATTAGTACAACCCCTATAGAAAACAGAATGGAGATTCCTTAAAGCACTAAAAGTAGATCTACCATTCAATCCAGCAATCCCACTACTAGGTAACTATTCAAAGGAAAAAAAGTCATTATGTGAAAAAGACACGCACACACATGTTTATAGCAGCACAATTAACTATTGCAAAGATATGGATCCAACCCAAGTACCTATTGATCAAAAAGTAGATTTTAAAAAAGTGGTATATATACACCATGGAATACTACTCAGCCATAAAAAAGAATGAAATAATGGTCTTTTGCAGCAACTTGAGCTAGAGACCATTATTCTAAGTGAAGTAACTCAGGAATGTAAAACCAAATACCATATGTTCTCACTAATAAGTGGGAGCTAAAGCTATGAGGTCACAAAGACATTACAGAGTGATATAATAAATTTTGGAGACTCAGTGTTGGGGGAGATTGGGAGAGAGAATGATAGATGGTAAAAGACTACATATCTTGGGAGGCCGAGGTGGGTGGATCACAAGGTCAGGAGATCAAGACCATCCTGGTCAACATGGTGAAACCCTGTCTCTACTAAAAATACAAAAAAATTAGCTGGGCATGGTGGCACACACCTGTAGTCCCAGCTACTTGGGAGGCTGAGGCAGGAGAATTGCTTGAACCCAGGAGGTGGAGGTTGCGGTGAGCTGAGATCGCGCCATTGCACTCCAGCCTGGGTAACAAGAGCGAAACTCCATCTAAAAAAAACAAAAAAGACTACATATCAGGTATGGTGCCCACTGCTCAGGTGACAGGTGCACTAAAATCTCAGAATTCACCACTATAGAATCCATCCATGTAACCCAAACCATTTGTATACCAAAAGCTATTGAAATAAAAAAAAAATAGACATGATATTAAAATATCAAAATTCTGCATATAATTAATTATAGGGAAAATATTTATCACTAATAGCCCAAAAGTGATTATAGCTTTTGTTAAAGCCACCTAATTAAATGTTTGGTCAAAAGGGTTTCATAATTTCAGGCTTTAATACACCTCTAGCAGTGACATTTACAACCTACAAAGAGAAAAGCACTGAGACATACTTATGGTGAAAACAATGTAAATAACTAAGTGGACCAAAATCCAAGCCCACAAGTGATGCTGAAGCTCAAAGCTACTGAGGTCTGAAGTCAAAAGCAGACTGGGTCACCCAGAGAGCTGGTTCTTGCAGAGACCTTGTGACTGTAAGTGTTCACTAAGAGTTGGGAGATGGCAGGGAGCAGACTCACTGTTTAAAACCAGGGAGAGAGAGATCTCTTCACCTGCAAAAGTGTAATTTGGGGTGGGTGGTGTAATGGTTAATACTGAGTGTCCACCTGATTGGATTGAAGGATGCAAAGTATTAATCCTGGGTTTGTCTGTGAGGGTGTTGTCAAAGGAGATTAACATTTGAGTCACTGGGCTGGGAAAGGTAGACACACCATTAATCTAGGTGGGCACCATCTAATCAGCTACCAGTGTGGCTAGAATACAAAACAGGCAGAAAAATGTGAAAAGGCTAGAATGGCTGGGCATCCACGCCTCTAGAGAACCCTAATACAACTGCCTAAGGACAATGGTTTTTTTGGGGTAACTTTGAGATCATTTCAATTTTAGGAAAATTATAAGATTAGAAACACCCTCTACATACATTCCATTCTGAAACTCCAATTGTTGACATTTTATTATATTTGATACACAACTCTCTCTAGATATGTAAATATATATTAAGATTTTTTTTCTGGATCATATAAGACAAAGTTACTGAAATTATATATATTTACCCCTAAATACTTATTTTCCTATAACCACAATAAAATAATAAAAATCAGGAAAATAATAAAGATACAACAGTATTCTATAATCTCTAAAACTTATTCAAATTTTACTCATTGCTCCAATATTATTCTTTACAGCAAATAAAGAAGGATAAATATGCTGTAGAATCACATATTTCATTTAGTTGTCATGTTACTTTCATATCTTAAATCAGTCTCATTTTTTTCTGACGACATGAAAATTTTACACATGTCCCTCAATTTATGGATGTCTGATTCCTCTTGTCAGGAATACTGCAGAAGTGATATTCCACTGTTTTTGACTTCCATGGCTTTTAATACAAAGTCTTCAGTAATTCTTACCTTTTGTCTCACTAAATAATGTTGGGGGGCAGTTCTTGCTGTTTTTAAGATTCATCACTTTATTAGTGATTTTTACTAATTTAATTGCCATGTTCCTTGCTGAAGTTCTTATTATCCAATTATATATATGCTGGGACACTAGATATTTTCTCAGGATACTCAATCTGTATTCATGTTTTTAAATCTTTTCTCTATACTCCATTTAGTTAGGATAGTTTCTATGGCTGTATCACTAAGTCAAATAATCTTTACTTCTGCAGTGTCAGTTCTGTAAATACTGTCCAGTGAATTTTTAAAATATCAGATACAGTATTTCACAAATAAGTGATTCATTTGGTGTTTTATATCTCTTAATTATCTTCTCATTATGTTCATATTTTTATTTAAATCCTTAAGAACGTTGTATATATCTATTTAAGTCCCTTTGCTGCTAATTCCATCATCTCATTTTTATGTCTGTTTCTCCTAATTTATTTTCTTCTGATTATGAGTCATATTTTCCTAATTCTTGACATGTTCTAGTAAAAACATTCCAGTAATGTTTTTTAGATGCTGGATCTTGTGATTTGTAGTTTTTCAGTACCTGGATTTTATTGTTTTCCTTTAAAATTTGCTGGCCTTTACTTGTGGATTAGCTGGATCTTTTTGTGGCTTGATTTTAAGATTTGTTACAGAGGTCTAGAATAGCCTTTCCTCTCAGGATTGTTTAGTCCTACTACTTAATTTGACTATTCTAGGGTCTTTATCCATTGTTTAGTTAATCAGTGAAAACTCTCAATTCTCAATTCTAGATGGTGAGAGCCTGAACATTTCCCCACTTTCTGTATGCTCTAGGAATATTTCAATTTATTGCTCCATAGAAGTGATTATCTCTTCAGTCTCATGGAACTTTCTTTTACAAATGTAGAGCTTAATCATCACTAAAGACCCAAGATTTATGTAGATTTTGGAAGCTCTGTGTGTGTGTGTATGTGTGTGTGTGTGTGTTCATGTATATAGTAGTAGTAATAATAATAAATAATACTAGCTCCCTCCTCTCTGGATATCTGCCCTAAAACCTCTGCCTGCATGACCTGTGGTCTGATTTACCTTAACTCACTGAGGCTAGTATTCTGCTTAGGATTTTCCTCTTCACATTGCAGTGTAAAATGTGTCTTCAGTTTGGAAGTCAGAGTAATGCTAGGGTCTTCTTTTATTTTCCTACTCTCAGGGGTCCCTGTCCTGTGCTGCCAATGGTCCACTATCTGAAAACAATTGGTTCATATACTGTTGTTCATTTTTCTTGTTGTTTACAGAGGGAATGGCATTATTGTCAGAAGTAAAAAAAATTGTTGCTTCCTCTTTATTCTCTTCTCCCAAAGAAGCAATGCTTGTCTAATACTGCATGTTAAGACACTACACACTTTTACATCAGTGCTCTGGTTTACCAGGATTGTTTCTCAGTATTTTTGTACTTATAAAAACTTTGTCTTTCTGAGTACAGTTTTCCCTTAATCTTCTCTCTTCTGTGTACTTTTGCTCTTTCTTTTTGTTCTCCACAAAGTCTTGTAGTAAAAGATGAAGAATTAGTTCTCCCCAAAGTTACTGGGTTTTTTCTTTTTTATTTGTAGAAGTTTATCTTCTGTAATTTGAAATTTATGTTTCTTTGTCTTCTAGTTATGATGAAGGTTTGAGAGTTGTGTGTATTCATTTATTTTTGCTGTGTATTTGTTAGTCTGTTTACGAACTGCTATATAAGAACTGCCTGAGCATGGGTAATTTATAAAGGAAAAAGATTTAATTGACTCACAATTCAGCATAGCTGGGGAAGCCTCAGGAAACTTACAACCATGGCAGAAGGAGAAGCAAACATGTTCTTCTTCACATGGCAGCAAGAAGGAAGACGTGCTGAGCAAATTGGGGGGAAAGGCCCTAAAAAAACCATCAGATCTTGTGAGAACTCACTATTATGAGAATAGCATGAAGATATTTGTCCCATGATTAAGTTACATCTTACCAGTTCCCTCCCATGACATGTGAAGATTATGGGAGCTACAATTCAAGATGACATTTGGGTAGGGACACAGCCAAACCATATCAAGCTATAATAAATAAACATAATACCTAGGAATAAATTTAACCAAAGAGGTGAAAGTTATGTATACTGAAAACTATGAAACATTAATGAAAAAAGTTGAAGATACAAATAAATGGAAAAACATTCCATGTTTACTGATTGGAATAATTCATATTGTTAAAATGTCTGTCCTATCAAAGTGATCAAACATTCAGTGAAATCTCTGATCAAAACACCATGACATTTTTCATAAAAATAGAAAGAAAAAACCTACAATTTATATGAAACCACAAAACCCAAATAGCCAAAGCAATTTCATCAAAAAGAATAAAGCTGGAGTCATCACACTATGACTTCAAAATGTACTACAAAGCTATTGTAACCAAAACAGCATGGTACATAGTAACAACAGACACACAAATCATGAAACAGAAAAAGAGAACCTAGAAATAAATCCATGCACTTACATCTAATTGATTCTTAACAAAGATTTCAAGAACACACAATGGGAAATGAACAGTCTCTTCAACAAATTGTGCTGGGGAAACAAGATATCCACATACAGAAGAGTAAACTTAAACTCTTATCTCTCACCATATGCAAAAATCAACTCTCAATGTATTAAATATACGAAAGACTTAAATGTGAGACCAAAACTATGAAATACAAGAAAAAAAACATAGGGGAAAACTCCATGACATTAATCTAGACACAATATTTTTTGTGTGTATGACCTGAAATGCACAGACTAGAACAACAAAAATAGGCAATTGGGATTACATCAAACTAATAAGCCTCTGCATGGCAAAGGAAATAACAGAATGAAGAGTGAACCTACAGAATGGGAGAAAATATTTGTAAACTATACATATGATAAGGAATTATATCCAAAATATATAAAGAACTTAAAAAATAATAGCAAGCAAATGTCCAATTTTTGAAATGGGCAAAATACCTGAATATACATATTTCAAAAGGAGGCATATAAACGGCAAATAGTTACATGTAAAAAATGTTCGACATCAATAATGATCAGTGAAATGCAAATCAAAACCACAAGAGAGATCACCTTACTCCTGTTAAAATGACTACTATTAAAACAACAAAAGATGACAAGTGTCAGCAAGGATGTAGAGAAGGAAACTCTTACACACTGTTGGTGGAAATGCAATTAGTAATGCCATTATGAAAAACTGTATGGAGATTTCTCAAAAATATTTAAAATAGAACTACTCTATGATCCATCAACCCCACTACTGGGTGTATATCCACAGAAAATGAAATAAGGTTTTGAAGAGATTATATATACACTTATGTTTATTGCACCACTATTTACAAAAGCCAAGAAATGGAATCAACCTAAGTGTCCATCAATAGATGAATGGATAAAGAAAATGTGGCATATATGCAAAATATGATAGTATTTAGCCATAGAAAAAGAATGAAATCCTGTCATTTGTGACAATATGAATGAACCTAGAGGTGTATCAAATAACACAAGCCAGACACAATTAGATACATACCACGTGATATCACTTATATGTGAAACCTAAAAAAGTTGATCTCATAAAAGTAGAGAGTAAAATGGTGGTTACCAAAGGCTGGGGTGGACAGAAAGATACTCATCAAAGTAAATGTATTTATAGTTAGATAGGAGGAATAAGATCAAGAGATCTATTACACGGCATGATGACAAGTTAATGATGATAAATTATTTATATATATATATATATATATATATATATATATATATATATATATATTTGAGACAGAGTCTTACTCTGTCACCAGGCTAGAGTGCAGTAACACGATCTCGGCTTACTGCAACCTCTGCCTCCTGGGTTTAAGTGATTCTCCTGCCTCAGCCTCTCAATTAGCTGGGACTTACAGGCATGCAGCACCACGTCCAGCTAGTTTTTGTATTTTTAATAGAGACGGGGTTTCACCATGTTGGCCATGATGGTCTCCGTCTCTTGACCTCATGATCCACCTGCCTCAGCCTCCCAAAGTGATGGGATTACAGGTGTAAGCCACCGTGCAAGGCTGATAAATTGTATTTTTTTAAAATGCTGAGAGTGGATATTATGTATTCTCACCACAAAATAGTAACTATATGAGGTAATGCATTTATTTGTTAATTAACTGTATTTAACCACTGCACGATGTATATATGCTGTGTTGTATAGGATAGATATAATTTAATGTAAATTTAAAATAAATAAAACAAATAAACAATTTTTTAAAGAAATATGCAGATAAAGTCAGCTTTCTTCAGTCTGATACAAAAAGGGAGAATACATCCTGGAAGAACCTTAGGAGAATTTCAGGAAAGAGATTTAAGGGTATGTTTGGGAATAGGTTGGATGATTCTAAAAAAGGATTAGGAGAGTGGGGAAGATTTCTGGATTAGAGACTGTTAAGAAGAAGCAGGAGCTAGAGATTCCGTATTTTGATATGTCAGAATTGCTTTGTTTACAAGGTGAGAGGAACTAAGCAGCACTGGGCTTTCAATGGCACTAGGCTAACAATAACTTAGAAAAAAAAATTGTCACCAATTATTACAGTTGTACTCTGATCTTGTATAGAAAAGGTGCTTACTTTCCTTGCCATATGGTAATATAAATATTATTTACAGTCAGCAGAATTGCTGATTTTCAGTCTCTGAAAATTAGTGAGTTAGAATATAGCTTAAAAGAATTCACTCAGAATTTAAGTCAAAAAGTCACAAATAGATAAATATATATTTATAAAGTTACAAAAAAGAGTGAAGAAGCTTGCTCAAGAGTCTCCAAAGAAATGACTGAGAAGCAATATTTAAAGGGATCAGAGGTTTTGCCAGAGAATTTTCCAGAATTGAATAAAATATTATTCCTTAGATTCACTTCAGAAATGATTAATAGTAAAAAACAAAATTTGTAGACATTAATAACAATATGGTAAAGGGATGTCCATGTAACATTAAAGAGTGAAAAGTTTCTTTCCATGTCTTGGAAAATAACATAATATGCATATGAAAAATTAAGGTAACCACTAATAGTAATATATACTATATATATATATATAATATATAATACATACACAAATATGACACTATAGTTCCCAGTTCTGCAGATAAAAATTAAAAGAATGTTTAAAAAGTTATCCTTCCAAGAAAAAATAAGCAGAGAAAAAAACTAAAGGAAAGAAAAATAATTATAAGTAGTAAGATTGAGTTAAGATGGTAAAAATATTTCCAAATGTATTAGTGATCATGATATATGTTAATTTGCAGGGTAGAAAACAGAATATCCAAATGGATTTTTAAAAATATATGTCACCGATCTTTTTTTCTCTTTTTTAAAACATCACACAGACAAGTTAAAATCACAGGGATATTAAGTCACCTCAGAAAAGTACCTATCAAAGCAAAGCTATATTAATAGCAGACAAATTAGAATCCTTAGTAAAAATCAGTAATAGTGATGGGGAAAAATCCACCAAGATGGTTTATCACAAATTTAGATGCATTGATTTAAAAATTAAAATATGTAATGTAAAAATTGACATAATTGCAAAAAAGAATTAGAAAATATGCAATTAGTAGGGAATGACACTCTTCTTGTAATACTCTTCTCTCAGAAACTAGTCTATGAAGATACAAACTAGTAAGTACAGTAAGTTTAAATAATACAATTAATAGGCTCAATCCAATAGAAATTTTAATAGAACTTGCATCCAATAAAATATACATTATTTGCAGGTACTCATGAAATATTTACTAACAATTAAGGTCTAACAAATTCCAACAAAAATTATAGACTATATTCTTTAACCACAATTTGATTAAGTTCAACCGACAATGAGAATAGTGCTTTCTAAAAGAACTAAAACAAACAAAAAGTTTGGAACCTTTAAAATGCACTCAGGAAGGCTATCTTGTTCAAGATAAACTGTACTAAAAAAATCATTTCTTACCCATCTGTTTTACTTTACCAATGTGAGTAATTAACAAACTGGACAATTATAAGATCAGGAATTCTACTATGTTTTATATTACAATGTAAATTGCAGAAGTCAAAGAGTGATGATAAAACATTGAGAAATAGTGTACTTGTTAATTTTTTTAAACCAAAATTTTTTTGAAAGAACTAAGATTTCTTTTGAGAAATATGGTATAAATAAAAAAGTTATTTATATATTAATAAAAATGCAATGAAAAATTTTAAACATAGATACATTTTGCTATTGCTATTTGTTTACTATTTTAAAATATAGTTACATTTACCAAATTAAATTTTGGTAAATGATTGCTTTATATTACATGTTGCAGTATCTTTTAATATTAATAACAGTAATAACATTAACAGCTTATGATATTGACACTCGTGTTATTTTTATCTCCTTCCTTAAATAACTACATTTATTCAATATAGCTTTAACCCTCAGAATACTGTAATTTTCCAAACTCCTGGTCAATTGAACATTTAGGAAGAGTGAATCATTGTTTTTACTGATCATTCCAATGACCACTTGTCTTGGTTTTATTGCTGAGATTTCTTTTTTAAAGGAATACATTCTTCACTTTATATGTTGGGATTTTAGGAGATTTTATCAGGATTTTTTCCTGATTTTAAAAACAAGCTATTAAGTGCACAAGATGAGTAGATGGAGGTGAAAACATCCCCATTTTTACTGAGAAAGCTATTGGAGAACATGGCTTAAATGTGAATCAGTAATAGGCTTTCTGACATAGCATTCCAGAATTACCCAGACTTTGCCAACCAGTGCCACTAGCAATAATGAAAAAAGATGGGGCTCTCATTGACGAACCAAGGTATAACATGGACATTCTACAGGTGAACAAACTCCAAGGTAAGAGGGTAAGGATATTATGGGGGTAACTAAAATAACCTCATTCTTTCAAATTTACTAATCAGAGAGGAATCTCTGTCTATGGGCAGGAGTGAAGAAAGGATGGGAGCATCAGGATTGGTGCCCATGGAAGTATTTCAGGTTACTTCCATGGGCACCAGTGGAAAAAAAACTGAACATGGAGGAAAGAACATCTCGTTTTTCCATTTTCTTTGATAATCAGTAAATACAATTACTAGTGAGTGGCTATTCCAAGGGTGTGTTTTTGTTTCACCTAAAATACAAGGTATTACAGTGTCCAAACCCACTCTTAAGACTCAGGTGCTACGGCAGTGGGGCTGCCTAGAGTTTCAGGAGGCAAAGCAGGGCATAGCATGGAGAGGAGCTACATGGCATCAAGGGCAAGATCACAGCTGAGGAACAAGCCAGTTGAAAACCCAGTAGGTCAGCAAGAGATTGAGAGCAAAATATAAAGAGAAAATTCTATAATAGACATACTAAAGAGTTCGTGCAGCATGATTACATAAAGAGAATGAAGCTTCTGGGCAGAATTATCTTAAATGGGGAAAGTTAAAGGTGCAGACATTTGGAACAACACAGAAGAGAAAACTAGCTGACAAGTTAAGATTCTGGAATTCCAGTTACAGTCATTTGAGGAGCTTTGGAAAATTACATTCTTCTCAAAATAATTTCTCAAGGAAATTATTTCCTGCTCAGTTTTCTCACTTATTCAATGAACAATTCATCCTACATTGACTTCCAGTTATAGAATTTCCATAGTCTATTTTACAAAGATCACAGTGGAAAACAAGACAATAATTTGAATAACTTTTATGAAAAATATTCCTGAGGTATCCTGGGAAGAACTTCCTCAAAAGAGAGATTTTTTATTTATTTATTTATTTATTTTTTAGTGTTTTCTACAGCTATGTATTTTTCAGAATCAACAACTTAGCAGAAAACATAAAGTAATTTTTTGGCTCTGGAACAAGGTTTTCAGGAAGGTATAAATGTGATCATATGGATTGCTAAATCTTAACCCAAGGGAATATACCTTCTTGAATAGAATATAAGCATTCCCAAGGGGTCTTTATAAATTTGAAAAAACATTTTTGCTATTATAATTTTCATATTTTAATTTTTATCTTGAAAAGAAAAGAAAAACCCTATGGTTTTCATAATATAAATACTATTAGTTGAGCTTCAACAAATTCTTGACTGGTGGGATAGATTGAATAAACGTTGACTCTCATGGGACAGACATATTCAACTCTAGGGTAGAAGCACAGGATACATTTGGGGAGGGGCAGACTAGGGTTAAACAAGGAAAGAATAAAAAAGATGTATGTCTTAAATTTCTCTGAAAGTAGAATCTAAGAGCATTCAGTAAATTTATTTAGGAATGATCTCAGGAAGCAGAATAGAAGGAGTAGGAAGAGTGAGAAAAAAAAGAAAGGAACACCAACATTAGGACACTTTCAGCAATTGGGATTCCATTCTGTTGGGAACTCCTGATTAGCTTATGAAATACCTCCTTAAGTATGGGAGGCTGGAACACTCACCAATGGGCCTTCATCACCATTGGTTGAGCACTGGTCCCTGGATAATAACTCCTCTTACTTCTGGTATGGGTTCCCACGATATTGTAAAAAGCCCTCAGAGATTAGACAGAAAAGCACATAAAGTATACTTAAGGTAGGTTACCGTGAATATGAGGTGAAGCTGAGCTCACAAGGAACAGACCATCATAGCTGCAGTACCAGACATAGTTACTAAAATAAGTGTTCCTGATCAATACTTAGAATGTTTTCTAGTTAAGTAAAATGATTTATTATAGTCTGATTAGCTGGATAAATATCTTGATTCTATCCAAGGACACATTCAATGTGTTTTCTTTCACTACAACTAAGCTTTCCAAGGTTCACTTTCCAAGTTGACCTTCCCAATTCCAAGTCTTTATTTTATGTTCTTCCAACAATTTAAAATATTCATGTTTATGTTTCCAAGATCCCCCTTTTCCATTTCATAGATTCCTTCACTCATTCAACAAACATTTACTTGCTTCCAATTAGATGCCAGGAGGTGTAAGGCTTTATGCCAGGTCCAGTGTTAAGAACTCCTAAATAATCATATTTAATATTCTCAAAAATTCAGAGAATAGATACTGATATTATTTCCACATTACAGATGAGAAAATGTGGGTACAAAGATATAAAGAAACTTGCCCAAGGTCACAATTCTGCTAAATTCCTTAGATAGGTCTATAACGTAGGCACAGAACATAGTCTGAACACAGTCTCATAGGCTGACTTGGGAAAAACAGTAGTGGAAGTTTGCACTATTTTATCTAATACATCACCAATTTTGTACATAGACCCTCTGTCATGTAACTTTCCTGACCCTCAGGCTAGAGGCATGATATATTTCTCTACTCTATAAATGTTGGGTATAGCCATGGGACTTGCTTTGGCCAATGAAATATTTGCAAACGTAATACAAGAAAAGGCCTGAAATTGCTTATACGATTGAACTCTTTCCTTTTTTCTGTCACATGCAAAGGTAGCTCCTTGGCCCCAGACCTGACCCTAAATCAGCTGAAGCCAGTCAACAAGCAAATGCTTAACAAGAAATGAGTCATGTTTTTGCATGCTACTGAGATGTTGTGGTTGATATGCAATAGCTTGTCAGCAAATAACTGACTGAAACAAGTGACAAGTAAGCAAGTAACACTAATACATTGTTGTCAGTGATTTTATAAAAGACATTCTGAGTGCTAAGAAAACAGAGACAAAGCAGAGGTTTGGGTATGCTGTCTGGAGACAACGATACCTGAATTCGTTCTAAAATAATCTACTTTTTTTTTTTTCCAGAAAATGGGTTTTGGGGGAAATTGAAGGCTGTTACTAGAAAAGGGTAGCATGTTTGCTGGCCTGGCTTTGAAAGAGAGATAATTTTAGAGATTTTCTGCAGTTGAAATATAGGGTTCCACAGAGGGAATGATCATGATAAGAATCAACCATTCCCAATCTTCCTGGAACTGAAAGCTTTCCCAGAAGGTAGAATTCTTAGTGCTAGCACTGGAATACTTCAGAGTAATCCAGCATAGTTGTCACTTTATACTGAAAAGAATTATAATAGACAAGTGGGGGCCAGGCACAGTGGCTCATGCTTGTAATCCCAGCATTTTGGGAGGCCAAGGTGGGTGGATCACCTGAGATCAGGAGTTTGAGACCAGCCTGGCCAACATGGCAAAACCCCATCTCTACTAATAAAAAAAACAAACAAAAAACAATGAAAATTAGCCGGGTGTGGTGGTCCATGCCTGTAGTCCCAGCTACTCGTGAGGCTGAGGTGGGACAATTGCATGAACTCAGGACGCAGAGGTTGCAACGAGCTGAGATCATGCCACTGCATTCCAGCCTGGGTGACAGAGCAAGACTCCCTCTCAGGAAAAAAAAAAAAAAAGACAAGTAGGCAAATGTTATTTAATCTTTTTGTTCACTCAATTTTTTATCATTGTATATAAATTAAAATGAAATTAAGGGGAAATTAGTGAAACCTAGGTGGTCATGAGTGCATCTAGAGAAGTACACTGATATGCTGTACTTCACTATTCCGATCCATGCAAGTATTTACCTCTTAAAAACCTTTCTCCTAAAGTTTTAACTCCATATATATGATTACACATTTTGTTCATTCAAGCACAAATTTCAAGGCTAGGACACACTTTAGTCAGTAAAAGCGGCTCATGTTGACAATGATTCAAAACAGGGAGGGGAAAGCATATAAGCATTTACAGAGAAGGTGGAAATTAAAAAATATAAAGCTCAGCAAATTTTCTCCCTACAAAATATTTATAAAACTGGAAAAATATAGAATTATGGAAATTGACTAAAAGAATACACCAAGTTGAGAGGTGGGTATTTTTCAAGAAAAGAAAAAGAAAACTAAGCTATGGATAAGACCTAATGTAGATAACAGGTTGATGGGTACAGCAAACCACCATGCACATGTATACCTATGTAACAAAACTGCATGTTCTGCACATGTATCCCAGAACTTAAAGTATAAAAATAAATAAATAAATAAAAGAACAGGGAGAGTGCAACATTTCTTCCATGGGCTACTCCTACCCCTCACCTCAGCTCGATTTGCACACTTATTCTACCAGTGCAGGGCAATGTGGAGAGGAATGCCTTGATTGGGGTCAGAGCACAGAAAGGTCTCACAAGTGGCACTGTCGGAACTGTTGTGATCTCAGTGGCAAAAACACTGGGAAGACCAGAGTTAAGTTATCCTGAGGTTGCACTTCTGCCTGGGGCAAAAAAAATGGATCAGCAACCTAGCCAGAAATTTTACAAAGAGATACTTTAAATAAGGTATTCATAGGGTTGTTTAACAAGCTCTTCACACACCTGCACAAAAGAGACTTGAGAGAGTCTAAGCAATCTATCCACACATTCCTGGTTGATCTTGATATTACACAACTACATGGAAGAGAGGCCAAAAGAACTAAAGCTGGGCTGACTTAAAAATTGCCTGAAAGTTGAATGTATTCCCCAATACACAAACACGTCCACTAATATAGGGTGGAAGCTTTACTGGCTTAAAGTATTTGAACACAATCTCTGACCAATCACTGACTGACTACTAAGCTATACAGAGAGAGATGACCCTTAGGTAACCAGGCTTAAAAAAAAAAGAATTAAATGTGTGTGTGTGTGTGTGTGTGTGTATTTGTGTGTGTATATCAACTAAAGACACCAGTACCCCCACAGCATAATAAAATTCCATAGATATAATCCAGGCAAGTTACTAAACAGGCAGAAGCAACAATTTTAGGGGTAAATTATAATACAGACTACTGCAATATGTTATCTAAAATATGTAATTTTTAAGACACAAAGAAATGAAGATATGGAAACAGACAAAGTGTGTCTTATAAAAAAATAGTAATAGATAGAAACTGTTTCTGAATGGGGCCCACATTTTGGACTTAGCACAAAGGAGTTGCTACATATGTATGTTCAAATAACTAAAAAAATTGTGTATGAAGAATTAAAAGAAAGCATGATGACAATAATTCAACAAATAGGTTATTGTGATAAATTCATAGAAATTATTTAAAATATGGAAATTTGGAAGTGACAAGTAAAAGCAATGAAATTTAAAATTCACTAGAGGTGCTAAAGAGTAAATGTGAGATGACAGAAAAATGGGCAAATTTGAAGACGCATTATTAGAATTATCAAATATGAAGAAGAGAAAAATAAAGAAATATAAACAGAACCTAAGAAAGTTGTAAGAAAACATCAAGCATATATATGTCCTAGAAGTTCTAAAAGAGAAAACGTCAGAAAAAATATTTGAATAAATAATGTTAAAATATTTCCAAATTTGATAAAAGTATTTAAAGATGTAAAATTTTCAACAAACCCCAAAGTAGATAAACTATGAAATTTTATGGCTAAACACATCATAAGAAAGCCAAAAAAAAAAAAAAGCATTTTAAAGGCAACTACATTTTTTTTTGATCTAACAACACAGAACTGTGCTTTTTTATTTGAAATCTTCAGATTAGTGATGAGTCTTGAAATGAATTTATTTGTGATAAGACACAAGGAAAGGCAAAGCAAGGTAGGGGAGCAGAGAATACTTGTTTTTCTCCAAGTTTCAGGGTAGATCAATTAAATCTTGGACATGCAGCCTCCATCCCTCTTTCCCCACAGAGTGGGCCCAGCTGCCTTCATGGAATGACAACACAATTCAGTTTTACCCCGAGCCAGTCTTTCTGGCTTTCTTGACTCCTTTGGAGTGAGAAAATTGAATCTGGTAGTGTCAGTGCCACTTGACAAAAGTCTAGATAATCTATTGTATAATTCCCTGAGTAGCATGAAAAACAACTCAGCACATACAGGAGACAAAAATCCAATAAAATGAATTTTCTTCAGAAATTATGGAGTCAAGAAGGCAATGATGACATATTTAAATTACTAAAAAAAAATTCCAACTAAGAATTCTATGTTAAGCAATGTATAATAACCAACAAAGATTAGTTCTGATGGTTAATTTTATGTGGGCTAAGGGATGCCTAAATAGCTAGTAAAATAGTATTTCTAAGTGTGTCTGTGAAGGTGTTTTGGAAGAAATTAGCACTTGAATCAGTAGAATGAGTAAAGATCACCCTCACTAATGTTGGAGAACATCATCCAATTCATTAAAGGCCCAAATAGAACCAAAAGGCAGAGGAATGGCAAATTCTCTCTTCTGGAGCTGAAATATTCATCTTTTCCTGCTCTTAGATATCAGGGGTCCTGGTTTCAGGCCTTTAGGTTTAGGGACTTACACCAGCAGCCCCTACACCCGTTCCGAGGACTTTGACTTCAGACTGGGAATTACACCATATGCTCTCCTTGTCTTTAGGCCTTTAAATCAGACTAAATTACACCACTGGTTTTCCCGGTTCTTCTCTCCAGCTTGCAGATAGCACATCATGGGATTTTTCAGCCTTCATAATTGTGTGTGCCAATTTCAATAATATGTCAGTCTCTCTGCCTCTCTCTACTTGTGTGTGTATATGTGTATAATATGTGTACACACACACACACACACACACACACACACAGACACGTAATAGCTCAAGTGGGTTTTGTTTCTCTGGAGAACTCTAATACATTAGTTGTTTGAAAAGACCAACAAATTGGCAAACTGTTAAGTAGACTGAGGAAGAAAAAATGACATTAATGAAAACAGAAGAAAAGTGGAGACATTACCACCAATCGTACAGATAGTAAAAAGACTAAAAGGGAATATTATGAAAAAGTTTATACAAATAAATTAATTAACTTAGATTAAATGGACAAATTCCTAAAAATATACAAGTAACTGTAACTGACTCAATACAAAATAGAAAATCTGAATAGGCATATATATAACACAAAGAGAAACTGAACTAGAAATTAAAAATCTTTCCACAAAGAAAAGCCCACACCCAAATAACTTCACTGGTAATTTCTAGCAAATATTTTAAGGAGAAATAATGTCAACCACTCACAAATTATTTTCAAAAATAGAAGAGCTGAAGGTACAATTTCCAGCTAATTCTATGAGGTCTGCATTACCTTGATACAAATGCCTGACAAGCCCCATAAGAAGCAAAGACCAGTAACTCTCATGAAAAGAAACAAAAAAATTAGTGAACTAAATTTAGGAAAACATTAAAAGGACTATCTACCATGACTAAGTGAGATTTATTTATGTAATGAAAGATTGTTTTAGCTATCAAAAATCAATTCATACTAATAGAATGAAGAAAAAAATTATCTCAATAGATGCAGAAAAATACATTTGACAATATTTGATCACTATTTATGGTAAAGGCTCTCAATAAATAAGTAATATAAACTTTCTAAATAAGATAAAGGAGCAAGGAGGCAGCAGGAATTGACTGCACACAGACAAGAAAGAACTTACCTGGGTGAGGGAGATGTTCAAACTATATCGTGGTTATGACTGCACAATTTTGTAAATTTACAAAAACTCACTGAATTGTATACTTAAAATTTGTGCAGTATTGTTACATTAATTTTACCTTAATAAAGCAATAAAAACTAATAAATGCAAGGGTTAAATAGTGGGGAAGTGTAGATGAAACGAGATTAGCATAGTATAGTATACTAGTATATCAGTATAGTATACTAGTATATACTAGTATATCAGTATAATATACTATACTGATAATTGCTAAAGCTGAATCCTGAATAATAGCACGTTATTATACTCTTTCATTCACTTTATGTATGTTTGAAAATACCTAATAAAATGTTGGGGTTTTAAAAGTTGAAATATCAGGGGAAAACAACTAAAGTTTGGAGAGGGAGCAATCATAATGTGAAAATGTCCCTTGAGTTATTCTAATATTCCCTTGTTTTCTCCTTAAAAAGCACTTTCTTAAGTTCTAGATTGGTTTTACAGTTTTTTCCTTTGGTCAGTGCATTTGTTCCTAACACTTGAAGAAAGGAAGATAAACATTATTATCTCTGCTATGTAGGTGAAGAAACCACAGTCCAAGGTGACAAATATAGAAAGGGTGAGGCAATGGACAAAGTCTGGGTGTCCAGTGCTCTGCTTACTGCATTGCGATGATCTGTGCATTCAAGACCTGAGGCAAGACTAGATCCAAGGTAAATTGTATAGTAGATAAGAATTGTCTGTACTATTCTCACAATCCTCATTTGGCCTCATTGACATATCTTAGCCTAGCTTTACATAGCTCCTGCCCCAAACATACACATGTACATATACTTTTTATTTTGATACTTCTTGAAAGGCAGATGTATTTTCAAACAGCACCCTTCACTCTGCTTCTCTTCCATCTCACTTTCCCTACCCCATCAGTACCTTCTCTCTCAATTCTTGCTGACAATACTTAATTAAGCATTCCTTCCACAGAATTATCAGATTAATGCTACTCTTATCAGAAGTATTTACATTCTAACAGAATCTAACAAAATCTTAAAGAAATGCATATCTTATTGACAAAACTTTTAAGGCACAGTAGAATGTGAATAGAGAGAATATTTTAGCCTAAGGAGAAAACTTCTTGGGTCTTGTGTATTACTTTCCAGGTTACCTATTAGGGCAAACCTAACCAACGACAACATTAACCAATATTTAAAATGAGGAACAAATAAGCATCAGCATAGTAAACTAAGCTTCTGCTTATTAACACCACAAAGTAATCTTTCATTGTTTAGATAAGATGGAAACACTGTGGTGAGTCAGCTATAAATTAACTGATGTGGACAATTACATTGGGGACAACAATAGTGGAAAGTGTTTGGATTTGTCTAGTCTAGTGGCCTGCCCTCTCTTTAATATGAGAGAATAAATCATTCTTACATTTGAATGTGGCTCAGTGAATCAGAATATTGGATATTTGGTTAAAGTGGGTATTTTTCTCAGAATCCTCCCTAAATTCTTTCCAGTTGAGACTTTGCTGTTTGATCCACCCTCTCAGATATCTGTTCATTGACATCATTATGTTGCAATGAATATGTGCATATGCATTTATTCTATCAAAACTATATTTGAGCATCTGCTATGTGTCAATACTGTCCTGGGTATATAGGAAATCATCAGTGAACAAAATAGAGGAAGATTTCACCTTGTGGAGGAAAGTGAAAATGAAGCAAATGGAAGGAGTTCTTCATATATTCTGAGTACATATATTTCTGGGCAGTTGTTTTTATACTCTTGGTTATGCTTTTCACTCTCTTGGTGGTGTCTTTTGATAGGCAGAAGTTTAAATCTTGATATTATTAAAAGTAACTTGTATAGAATGTTAGGAGTTTGTAGAAACTAGGAAAGACTAGTAGGGCAAATGGCTGGCCAAAGACTGTTGCATGCATGGGTTGTCTAAGGAGCAATAAAAGAGGATAGTGTTGCTACAGAAGACTGAATGGAATAGGAGTGGGTAGGGAAAAGCAGTAGGAGGTGAGATCCAAGAGTCAAATTAAGTGAGGCCTGGTAGTTCTCTGCAAGGGCCTACTTCTTTGTGCAACAGGGAGTCACGGCAGAGTTTGAGCAAAGAAGTGACCTGACCTTGCTTACACTGCAAAAGAATCATTCTAGTTGTTATGTTGATAATAAGAAAGAATATAAAAGCACAGATATTAATTAAAAGGCTATTGGAAAAAAAAACAGGTGAGAAATGATAGCCCTGAGTGGTAGTAGACTCCACTCTATAGATTGTGACTGACTCCAGCCTGTGCAATGCAGGGAGATTCTATTTCAAGAAAAAAAAAATCGATAAATGAATGCTGAGTAGCTGTAATCAACCTGGAATGGAAAGCTATTTCAAGACAGTGTGGAAAAAAACAAACATTATCTATAGCCACAAACTTTTAATTGTTATAAAGAATAGTTACAGTCATCTTTGAGTACAGAGGCTACTGGTAGTTTTCATTTGAATATATCTGAAATAGATAATTATGTAATAGAATTGGAGGGTTTTGTTGCTTGAGAGTTGTCCTCGATAAATGCATAAAATGAATGCTCCTTCATCCAGCAGCTGTTATTAAGGAAATGTATATAAACAACATGCAATTATAAAATGCTAATGAGTTCCTAAAATGTGGTTATGGTTGACAGGCCACAGCAATAGCCTTCTAACTCTTCTCTAACCTCCAGTTTCCCTTGCTAACATTGATCTGTACCACTCTCAGGGCATGCTTTCTAAAGCACATTTCTGCTGAAATCTTTTAAAAGTTTTTATAGTCTTCTGAGTTAAGAAATATCTTATCTTGGCATTCAAGGCATTTCTAAATGTCTAGCTTTACATATCCAGCCATTACCTAAACTCAACACAAATATACTTATTATTGAAAAAACTTAAGGTCTTAATAAGGGGACAAGTTCTGAAGACAAGCTACCTGGGTTTAAATCCTAGCTGAGCATAAAAATTAACCCATTTAGCTTTAGTATCAGCTTTTGGAAAAATGGGATAGTAACAGTTCCTACCTTATATCTTGTGAGAATTTATTGAGATAACAAATGTAAATTCTGCTAGACTGTAAACTCCATGAAAGCAGAAACCAAATTTATGTTATTCCACACTGAACTCCAATGCCATGTACATAGTAGACACTGAATATATATACACAACTATATATTGAGTGTCTACTATCTGCCTGTTTTTTTACTGAACTCTGAGAATACTCTGTCTCTTGAATTCTCATGAAGCTCACCTTTTGGTAAAGGAAGATCGACAATAAATCCACAAATAAATACATATTTGAACTTATATATTGAAAAGTGTTATATTAAAAAATTACAGGGCCGGGTGCGGTGGCTCATGCCTGTAATCCCAACACTTTGGGAGGCCAAGGCAGGTGGATCACAAGGTTAAGAGATCGAGACCATCCTGGCCAACATGGGGAAACCCTGTCTCTACTGAAAATACAAAAAAAAATTGGCTGGGCATGGTGGTTCACACCTGTAGTCACAGATACTCAGGAAGCTGAGGCAGGAGAATCACTTGAACCTGGCAGGCGGAGGTTGCAGTGAGCGGAGATCATGCCGCTGCACTCCAGCCTGACAACAGAGCAAGTTTTCATCTCAAAAAAAAAAAACAAAAAAAAAAAAAAACAAGAAAGAAAAAAATTACAATGGGGTAACATATGGTATTTGATTTTGCAGTCATGGAAGAACGCTGAGGAAGTCGCATATGAACTCAGATCCAAATTTTGGGAAACAAAAATCATGTAAAACTAAGGGAAGTGGGAACATTACTAAGTATTCCTAGAGGGAACCTAAAGTTAGCATGCCTCATGGCAGATAAGTTCAATGAACAGAGAAAAGACCAGCATAGCTATGTCATGCTGTCATGGTGGTGGTGAAAATAATACAAGTGGAATTCAGATTAGTAGCCAGGGCTCCTTAAGAAGATGAGATTTTATTTAGAGTGCAATACAAAGCCACTGGAACTATTTAAGCAGAGGAATAATCACAGTCCCCTGGGCCATTGTATAGAAAATGGATTGCAGGGAACAAAAGCAAAAGTAGAGAAGTGGTTAAGAGTTCATACTTTAATGGCTATAAAAAATTATGGTAATTTGCTTTTGCCTGACAAAATGGAAACAGAGTGAACGCAAAATATTTGGAATATAGTTTGGAGCTAGAAACAAAGAAATAAGAGTCAAGATGGTTTCATTCAAGGCCATGTTATATCTTTAATGGGTCCTACGTAATTTTGCCTTCATAAATTCTTCCCCCAAGAAAACAATATTAAAAACTGTATTTCACAAGTGCACTGAAATAAAGATGAATATAATCCACTCTAGATTATATTATTTTTCTTTTTGATTTTAAAAGGAATTAAAACATTTTCAATAGCCCCTAAAAGATTTGTGGGTCCTAAGCACTGTGCCTAATGCGTAAGGTGACCACTTTTATTTTTAACAAAAAACAAAAATACAACTATTAGTAGAATACATTTGAAAGTGGTAAATCCTTAATGTGTATTAGCTATCACATTATTATGATTACACACTGGACATGTCCTTGCTTCCTTACCTCTGTGAATTTGCTTGTGCTGCTTCTTGAATTTCTCCCTTCCTTCCTTGTCAAAAATTCATCTATCCTTCAGTGCTCAGACCAAATGCCAGTTCTTTTATAAAGTCTTTTCTGATTCCTCCACTAGTCTCGATTCTTTTCCTCTCCGTCTCCACAAGTCCATGTCAGTACCCGTCTCGTGGCTCTAATTAGAGTTTGGTCTTGATTTATGTTAATTTATTTACTTCTTTACCTTACACATGTTTTAACTCCTTTCAATGCTTAGTGATATCTCATACATCATAGCTTTATCTCTTACTGTGCCTCGCCAAGGGGCCTAGAGTACAGCCTCAATAAATATTCGTTGACTTGAATATCTAAGAAAACAGTCAGCCAGCCAAGTACTCTGACCAAAGCCTATTGGGGCAAGATTGGTCTTCAGTATCACTGCCCAGACTGTGGCACATGATTACTTTGAGACCATCTATTAAGCAACAAAATTCTAAGAGGAATGCCAACTGTGACACCCCACTTTGCAAAGGATGCTGCCAGGCTTCTAAATAACAACTCCATGGAGCATCCATCCAAAACACCAGCTGGAGTGCAGACAGACTTGGACCTTGTTGACTCTCAACACCATAAATCTAGAGCCTTGGCTAGTCTCCATTTTGGTTAATGATGACTAAGATGTAAAGCAGCTGAAAGATAAGGATTCTGATTAGATATAGAAAGAAAAAATGATCCTGGGTAAATGGAAACATTATTCATTTAAACTGCATTTGTCCTAATACTTACTTTGTAGAAAGCACTGTGCTGGGTCCCATGGAAAATACAAATAGATCTTAGACTCAGTCCTTGCTCTCAATGGAAATTTTTTACAGCAGAGGATGGAGCTGGAGGAAGAAGATACTAGTGGAATGACAAATGTAAAAATGGCTTTGTGTCTTCAATGAGAAGAAGGTATTATTTAGCTCCAGCATGGAAACTGACATATGACATCAGATGAATAAGCCCATATTCCTTAACTTCATTTTCTCGATGGAAAACCAACAACTACTACTCCTACTGCTGCTCCTGCTGCTGCTGCTGCTACTACTACTACTACTTTTCCTTCTATCAGAAATACTGGCTGGTTTCATTACTTAGGAAACATAATTTCTGATCTTTTAAATATTTTTAATTTTCAGTGTTCAGTTAAATGCATGAATTCCGTTCAATTTGCAACTGAAATTGCAAATTTCATTTTTTTTATTATTTTGAGAAAGAAAAGGGGAATTAATGCCTCAATAAATGGATAAATAACCATAATTGATATCATTCATATATTTGTCAACAATTGTTTATTGAGCAACAAATACAACAAAGAAATTTTGGTCTGTGTAAACTAGTGGTTCTCAACTGTGGCTAGCTTGTCCTAAATTCTCCCTAACTAGTGTTGTCAAATAGTTAGGGAGTTAATTAGGGAGCATTTGACAATGTCTGCAAATATTTTTAGTTGTTTATTTTTATGTCTTGTGTTTTCTGGAAAACAGGCATTTTCTCATGCAGGTCTCTTTTCTTAGAAGATATGTCCTATCATCGTTTTTCAACTACTTTTTTTCTATTGAAAAATACCAAGACACAAGTAATTTTCAACTGGGAGGATAAAAAATGGAATCATGAAATTTTAGGTTGAGTAATTCTTTGTTGTGGAGAACTGTCTTGTAAACGCTAAGATATTTAGCAAGCATCCCTATGCCTTCCCCACTAATGCCAGTAACACCTCACTGGTTATGAAAATCAAAATGTCTCCAGACATTGACAAGCATCCTCTGAGTGGGGAGGTGGACTGAGGTGGTAGTGACCAAAGGGGATGAGAGGAAGCCCAGTCAATTGGACCACTGGTGTAAGGAATAAAAAAGGAACTGAGAATGTAGTAACATTTTGTAGATACAGGCCCTTGTACATACTCGTATGGGGAATGAAGCCATTTTGCACTCTTAATTAAAAGTTTTAACAAATGCTCCTCACCTTTGAGCTATCAATTCTACTTCTAGACAATCTCTTATAAGGAAATAATTGTAAAGAACAAAATAGCAAAAAACAAACCAAAAACACCTTAAGCACTTCAATGTCTGACATTTCCCTGAGGCAAAATTAATTATAGAATAGCTGTATCATGAAATATTAGGCAAACAATAAAAGATATGAATAAGAAGAGGGTTTTTTAAATGTTAAATGAAAAAAGTTGCTAAATCACTATTATGTAATAATAGTAAACAAATAAAACCAAAAGGAAAAAACACCGTCAATAGTATTATTTTCAGATTCAGGATAAAATATGGATATTTTACCCTTATATATATATATTGTATATTTTAATTTCCTTAGAGTATAAATATACTCAACATATTTTTCCTTATTTTTGAAAGTCTGAGTCAATGTAAAATACTAAAGGTGGAATCATTGGTAATGTCTCTCTATAATGATGTATTGAGCATTGCAATATTTTCTTCAACCCCCTAATGATATTGTTTTGAAAAAGATGTTGGTTCCATTGTTGGCATTCTGTTCATTGATGGAAAAGAGCAAACAATCAGTAGTTGGTTCTCCTTTTGCCACAAAAATTGGCATTCAAGGCAAACCACTGATGAAATACATTTGCATTTGAATTATATCCACCCCAGAGCCAATCCCAGATCTCTTCCAAAAGCTTTTTATGTGTGATGTGAGTTCTTGTTCAGCTCGTTCCAATAGTGGGGCTCTCTTCAAAAAAATGACTTCCAGTTTAGCCGAGTGGGGGTAAGGCCTGCCAAGAAAGAGCCATCATTTTATGAATATGAAACTTTCATAAAGAAGACAGCTTCAGTAAGTCATTCCTCAAAGGAAATGTTGATGGTGTAAGATTCCAGAAATCAGAGTGCAAAGGTGTAGCTTCTGATGCCAATAGGCAAATACTGTTTTATAAAACATGCAAATGTATTCATTTGCTATTATCAGATATTCTGTTTTCTAGATGATCATTTATAAACAACTTAAAATCAAGAAGAAAAATGTTTAAAAACATAGTATTAATGTGTGGGAGTTGTTTTATAATGCATGGAGCTTTTAAATTATAAGTGGTAGGAAAAATGTTTGTAAAGGATATACACACATAAATGCACATGCATAGACTTACACACACACCCTGGATTTAACCTGTTTCAATGAGCTACCCTTGAAAATATAATTTACTTTCTTTGTCGTCATATTTCATTTACTCAATGTGGTAGTACTTTGAAAACTGATCTTTTTCTTAGCTATGCTGAACTTGCATGTAACTGAGCACATTAAAATATCCATGTTTTTCTTACATGCCAAGAAAAAATGACAACATCTTTTCTTCAAGGTTTTGGTTAAAATGTCTTTCCCAGAACACCACCAGAGAAGGTTATTTCACTGACGGGATGCAATGGTATGCTTCACATATGACTCTCCTGCAGATGCTGCCTAAGAAAATCAGAAAACTCTCTGAGAGAGTGGAGTAAGTCATTTTCCACATGAAATTGTAGCCACTGCCTAAATTTGTCACCCCTCTGAACAGGGTGTGCAACCTGGCCATTTAAAAATAAACTTATTCATGGTGAATCATCCTTTCCCTCTCAATGTAGGGTTCTCTGATATGTACAACAGGCTGAGCAGAAAGAAGGAATGATGTTAAGATGCATGATTATTCAATCTGGGTAAAGTAATGGTTTTAGGGCGCAGTTCAATCTTAATTTCTATCCAACCTTTTAAATTCAAGTGACTGCCTCTGCTTTTTTATATGTAGTTTCTCTTGAGTCCCACCCTTTTGTAAAAAGATTTGAAAAGAGGTGTATTTCAGGGAACGTAGCTCAGGAATGAAGGTCTGAGAGACTCATTATTCTAGACTAGTCACTATGAGCATTATATAAACACTCAGTGAGCTCTTGAATTTAAAATTATAAGCACACTGCTAATCTGATGTTTTATGCTATTTAATACATGAAACAACTTTATAAAATTTACTTTATTACCCTCAGTTTACAGCTTTAGAAACTGAGGCACAGAAAGACAGAAGTTCTTATAGCTAGGATAAACAGGATAAGCTGGAATTTTTAAGCAGTGTTTACTGGGTGTCTGGAAAAATTACCTAATGTCTCCATCTTAGTTACAAAATTCTGAAATAATTTAGAGATTATTAGCTCTTTGGCCGCTCCCAAGTACCATCCTCCTCTATCAACTGAGCAAGGCTTCTGCTGCACCTAGTCTTATAACCAAATGCCCTTTAGCTTCATGAAACAGTATAACAATAACTCTCTTCAAGAACATGACCCTAATCTAACCCTGCCACCAAAAATGTGGCACGTGTAGTATGTACTAAGCACATGCCTCCAAGACAGTGTTCCAAAAGCAGAGAAGCTGCAGGTGTGGCTGAGGTCATAATGAAAAAGATTCACCTAGGAGGATGAAAATACATAAGTTTAAAATAAGACTGAAATCCCAGGTATTTTAGATTATCATGAGAGTAACTTTGACTCTCAGGTAGGGTTCCCAAGTTTGTTTATTTTTCTTGTTTTTTCCAAGACGGAGTCTTGCTGTGTCACCCAGGCTGGAGTGCACTGGCGTGACCTCGGCTCACTGCAACCTCTGTCTCCTGGGTTCAAACAATTCTCCTTCCTCAGCCTCCCAAGTAGCTGAATTGCAGATGCAAGCCATGACACCCATCTATTTTTGTTGTTGTTGTATTTTTAGTAGAGACGGGGTTTCACTATGTTGGCCAGGCTTCTCTCTAACTCCTGAGTTCATGATCTACCTGCCTGGGCCTCCCAAAGTGCTGGGATTACAGGCATGAGTCACTGCATCTGGCCAGGTTCCCAAGTTTTATTCACAGAGTAAGTGCTACCAAATACGAAGTATAAGTGTAATTGTCTCCACCTATCCTTGTTTCCTTTATCTGTCTCTAGTAATATCCTTATTCCAAAATTATTCTCTAGTAATATCCTTATTCCAAAATTATTTTCACCAAGACATAAGGCATATCAGTGGTTCATCACTTAGAGAATATTTACATTAAAAAATGGGCTATGTGCTAAAGCAATTTTGAAACAAATACATTTCTAAAGCAATGAGACTTTAGGCATCACATTGGCATATTGGGAGCAAGGACTTCCCCAAGGCCCTATAAATTACTACCTACTCAGACAATGCAATAGGACAGAGATTACTAGATTTTCTATATTCTTTTTCTCTAAAAACTGTCCTTAAGAGAGTTCTTGGGGCAAAGAAAGTGTTAGCCACTGTATCTTCATAATATAATTCAGTGTAATTAGCCACTATATCTTCATCTCCAGCCTTGAAACTCCTCTGAGCTTCTGACTTATATGTATAACTTTCCACTACAGGTCTTCACCTTAGTATTATATAGACACCTCAAATCCATGCACAAAACTGAACAGAATGTTTCTGTTCCCAAACTTGGCTTTCTCCTTGTTCCTCCTTCTCTTACCATGCCATGTAAGAGTCTCCAACTCTTCTGATGCCCAAACTGATGTTTATTATCTCTATTCCTCAAAATTACCTCACACCCCCCATTCCATCCTTGTGGCAAGGCCCTGATTTAAGCCTTCATCACCTCTCACTCGATTTTCTAAAAAGCTTCCTATGTAATGTGCTGTCAAAGTCACACTCTCTGAATCCATATCCTATATTGCTACTACAGAATATTTATAAAATGTAGCTCATCATGTTACTCCTCTGCTTGAAAATATTTACTCTAAAAGTCACATCAAAACTCAAAGTCCTTCTTGAGAGTGAAGACTCTTTAAAATCTGACCCTATCTACTTTTCTATCTCTAATGGGCATACTCTTTATTTTCACAATTGCACACAAAACTCAGGTGTACACAATGCAAGGTTTATTTTTCTAGATCTGAGGCAAACTTAGCTTTGAACCACAATTTTCACTCCGTACGACATCTTGAAATTTTTAAGTGAATTCAATCGCTTCTGGATTTTTTTTTCCCCTGTCCTAATTCAGTAATGTCTTAGTCACTCCCAGTTTAAAGCTTAATATAATTTGCGATTTTATCCCCCCTCATTCGGGCCCTTTAGAGTGTTCTCTGTTTCCCAGCTTCTCGGTTTTGATTCCAAACCTCTGCATGGTTCAGCAATTCCATGTGACTGTAGAGTAAGCAGCACATTCTTTTGGCTTCGGCTGCCTTGTTTGGCACCGGTAGCTAAAGTCCTCATCCTGTCTGATTCTCAGCTGAGATGATGCCCAGTACTTGTTGACAGATGGCAACTGGTCCATCTGTCACTCTTCCATTGACTCTCATACATATTTCTGGCATCTAAATTTTAACAAGGATGCAGTTACATCCTTTTCCACTCTGTATGGGTGATCCAAACCTCTACTCTGCATTGTGGTCTTCTGATTGTCATATTGGCTTCCCCTCCCACCTCATAAATGGGCTCTACTCATGGCCTCAGAAGACAAAAATATCTTCTCAAAGTCACTTGGGGACCCATAGGAAGTTGAGGGAAAGATCTGCCAGATAGATATGCATGTTACCGTGTCATTTACTCTTCATGCATTGGGTCCATTGGTGGAGCTGCTACACTCAAAAACTTACAGACAGAAAGTTATTTCCAAATACACCCAAATCTTGGGTCTCAGTTCTATAGGCAAGTTTATACTAGGACATGGTATGAAGTACCAGGCTCCTCCATGGTTTTATTGTCTCCAAATTCTCTCTCTCTTCTTCAGATCAGAATCCTTTCACCCAGTCATGAGTAAGGTGGAAAAAATACAACCCATTGTCTGATTTCATCTTCTTACCAATCTGTCATTTGTGTGTGCAATGAGGAAACAGAAGACACACCTATTTTCTTTAAGACCTCTACATTGAAAACTAAAAACAAAAAGTATATTCTTGAGAGAAATGAAAGAAGAATTAAATAAGTGGATGGATATATCATGTTCTTCAATTGGATGATTTCCAGTAGTATACTTTATTCAACCGTGTCCTTCAGGATTGTTTTTCTATTCTTGGCTGTTTGACTTTTATATAAATATTACAATTAGATAATTAATCTCTAAAAACAATCCTGAAGATAGTTTGATTGAAATTTCCATTGTGCTTTCCAACAGTATACTAAATATGTGGGTTTTTTTAATCACACCAACCAATGTTCCAACTCTCTACAGACAAATTGAGTGTCCTGCAATTCAGTTCCATTCTGACACTATCTACCTGAAGTTGGCATTAGGCCCCAGGAGTCAACAAGCCATTTTTACAATACTGCCCTCACTTCAGGTGTCAGTCCCAAGTCTCAGTTTGTCACCCGTACTTCTGGGTAAGCAACTATAAATTCAGGGGCTCTCCCAACCCCCTCCTAGGCTTTGATAATTTTCTAAAACAAGTCACAGAACTCAGGAAAGAGTTTTATTTAGTATTGCTGGTTTATTATAAAGAATACAACTCAAGAACAGTCAAATCGAAGAGTGCCTACAGTAATGTACAAGGGAGGAGATGCAAAAGCTTCCCTGCCCTCTGCAGGTGCCCCAACCTCCCATCACCTCAATCTGTTCACCAATCCAGAAGCTCTCTAAACCCCATCATTTAGGGGTTTTTAAGGAAGTTTCATCAGGTAGGGATGGTTGACTAAACAACTGGCCATTGTGGATGAAGCTGAAAGTTCCAACCCTCTAATCATGGCTTGGTCTTTCTGGTGACCAGCTGGTATTCCGAAGCTAACTAGGGATCCCCAGCCACCAGTCATCTCATTAGCATAAAAAGACACCCCTATTACTCCAAAGTATCCAACAGTCTTAAGAATTGTGTGCTGGGAATCAGGGACAATTAGCAAGCATTTATTTATTTTGTATTATATTACAGAATTACATTAACTTATTCATCAATTTAGGGAAAATTAACATATTCATAATACAACATTATGAATATGAATCTTCCATAATGTTGAGTAAAAGAAGCCAGACAAAAAAACACAATAGGTATGACTCATATAATTTTTAAAAGTGTACTTATTTCCCATTTTCTGTGCCTATTAGGTACTCTCATGCTTCTAAGCTTTGCACATGCTCTCTCACTCCCCAACCTCATGATAATCTAATCATCCATCAAGGCCCACTAGAAATGTCACTTCATTTCTGAAGTTAAGAACCAGATAGTTGTAAAAGGAAACCCTCTGGGTTGATTGCTTTAGTAGCCCCAATTCCTCATCCCTTCCTGGGTGTTCACTTTTTGCTATGCCACACTGTAGTGTATTTCAGTTCTGCCTGTGGATCTGACTGTGAGACTTTCCCTAGCCAATGAGATGTTCACAAACCTAATGTGAAGCGAAGCTAAAAACACTTGCATAATTGGGCTTTCTTCCCTCTTGACCTCTGCCCTTGCCATAAGAAAATGCCCAGTGAACATATTAAAAGATGGAACCCTTATGGATCAGAGCCTGGGAAACCAGATGAGGCCTGCTTAGATCAGCCATCTGCCAGCAGATTTTCAGACATGTGAATGAGCTTAGCTAAGATCAGCAGAGCCACCTAGAAGACTTTCAGCTGACTGTAGATGCGTAAACCAGGCCAGCTGAGATGATCACCTTATGCCAGATCAGCAAACCCCTGCAGACTCATGAACTAAGTGACTGCTTATTATCATATACTAATAAAACCCCTGCAGACTCATGAACTAAGTGACTGCTTATTATTGTATACATCTATAGATCATCAATGTTATCTAGAATTCCTTCTGTCAATTCAATATTGAAATTCTATAAAGTTTGATGTCTTGGCCTTTCATGCATTGTTCCTTTAAAATATGGATAAAACCATTGGTTGTACTATATGGAATAAGAGGGAATATTTCTCTCTTGACACATGGTTCCGTTTATTAAAGATGATGTCTGAATGGCAGGGCTGTGATCTATAGGAGGTCACAAACAAGAAGGGAGAAAATGACCTTCATTAGTGAATCTTTTTGGGGGTAATCTTTATTTTGCAATTGATCTCAAAAAGATTAATTGACAGAAATTGAATTGCTATTGAAATGTATTCTTGTTTTGCTTTCAATTCTCAGCTAAATCTGAGAAGACAAGTTAATTTGGCAGAAGATTATAAACGTATAAAAGATCTTTCTCTTAGAAAAAGACCTGGGTGCAAATCCTGCCTGTGCTGTGTTACTTCAGGCCAGTGCTCATAAAATAAGGACAATCTTAGCTACCTTACCCTACATTACAACTCTACTGTGAGTATTAGGAACAGTAATAAGTGGAAACCAGCATGTCACTGTCCCATCAAAGGCCTATCATTCTTGTAGCTGAACTCTGAGGTGACCTTTTGGGCACTCTGAGCCTTTTTGGGAAGGAGTCGAGTATAACAAAAATGTTCTTCCTCTGAAATGATTCCACCAAATCAACTGAGTTCTTAACCATTTTATATGTGTGTGTGTGTGTGTGTGTGTGTGTGTGTGTGTGTGCATGCGCGCACGCACATGCATGCATTAATTTGAAACATAATGTTTCAACCAATGAATGACATTCAGCAAATCTACGGCTCTTCTCAGTCATCCCACTATCAAGAGAGAATGCAGAGGCTAAGGAGTGGCTGCCAATTTAAATGCTTTATGTGTAAATTATTAGGGTTCTTTATTTTAATGTCAGTCCTCTGTTCATTATAATTTGCCACCAATTGTAAAGCACATTAAAATTGAAAGTTTTTCTAAGGGAATGAGGTAGGTGGCTGCTCCTATTTTATTAATAAAGATTTTAAAGTACAGTGATTCCCCTTTATCCATGGTTTGCTTTCTAGTGTTTCAGTTACCCATGGTCAACCATGGTCAGAAAGTAGGTGAGTACAGTACAATAAGATATTTTGAGGAAGAGACATCCACATAACTTTTACTACAGCATATTGTTTCAATTGTCCTATTTTATTACTAGTTATTGTTGTTAATCTCTATAAATTGTGCCTAATTTATAAATTAAACTTTATCATAGGTGTGTATGTACAGGAAAAAATACAGTATATATAGAGTTCAGCACATTTTCAGGCATTCACTGAGGGGTCTTGGAGTGTATTCCCCACAAATAAGAGGGACTACTTCTACATTATATTTCAGAAACATAGAAATGAGCACATCCAGGTGGGGTAGCTCATGCCTGTAGTCCTAGCAGTTTAGGAGGCCAAGGCAGGAGGATTACTTGAGGCCAGGAGTTTAAGACCAGTCTGGGCAACATAGTGAGACTACATCTCTCCAAAAAAAAAAAACAGAAAAATTAGCCGGGCATTGTGGCACACGCCTGTAGTCCCAGCTACTTGGAAGGGTAGGATAGGAAGATTGCTTAAGCCCAGGAGTTCAAGGTACAGTGAGCTATGAGTGTGCCTCTGCACTCCAGCCTGGATGACAGTGAAATCCTGTCCCTAAAAAATAATAAAAAAAGAAAAAATCAATGTGGGAAAATAGGGATTCTGAATTTGTGCTAATGTATTATTCTTTGACTACAGGATGCATTGTCATTGAGATCTAAGTCACTGGGACTTTAGTGTTGCGTGGTATTTGTACCAACACACATCTCAAACGTTCCAAGGGATGAGTCAGTGGTTAGAAATAATGATCTATGTTCATTTTAAGTACTAACCAGACTCAGAATTCAGTCACTGCTTTTCATTCCTGAGAGAGTACAAATGCTTTAAAGTCATGAGTCAACACTACCAAATGTCTTTTTCTATTAGGGGATAAAGAGGCTCAGCATTGGTGGCTTTTGTGGAAGTACAGAATGGCAAAAATTGAGTAGCCTCGGGAAGGCTTGAAGCAATGGCTTTGTTTTTGGAATGGATGCCTCACGGAATGCACATATTTCATCCTGAGTATGATAAATACCAGCAGCATTCACGCAATACCCTAAGAAAACAGCAGTGGAAATTTCTGAGTTATCTTTCCCTGCCTTGCTTTAACTGGATACTTGAAGTGTTGAAGCAGTGTAGTTTGAAGCTTTTCTACAAATGTATGATGTTGATCTTGGAACATAATTGAAGTATGATATTACATTTGGAAACCCAGGAATCAGCTTTCTCATAAAGTCCTGGAGAACATCATCAGCATCAGAAATGCAGAACAGAAATTGCTTGAATCACTGTTATCTTCAATGGGGACAATTGTTTGGTTGCCTGTAGTAGTATCCACAGTGATAATCTGGTGTTGGTAGCGTTGGTAAAATCAAATTCTTGTAAGATTTTTCTGTCTATCAAGGTTAGCAAAGAGTTGCATGAGGTGATTGCAGAAGGGAGGCTCTAGCCATAGTGCTTGTATTGGTCAGCTGTGAAGCCATAACAAAGTACCATGGACTGGGTGGCTCAAAAAATAGATACTGATTTTCTCACAGTTCTAAAAGATAAAAGTCTGAGATCAGAGTAACAGTACATTGGGTTCTGCATGGTGAAGGCCCTGGGGGATTCATATACTCCCCTCAGCCCGACTTAAAACTTACTCCTGAAACAACAGATGTTGGCAAGACTGTGGAGAAACAGGAACACTTTTACACTGTTGGTGGGAATGTAAATTAGTTCAACCATTATGGAAGACAGTGTGGTGATTCCTCAAAGATCTAGAACCAGAAATACCATTTGACCCAGCAATCCCATTATTGGGTATATACCCAAAGGATTATAAATCTTTCTACTATAAAGACATATGCACACATATGTTTATTGCATCACTATTTGCAATAGCAAAGACTTGGAACCAACCCAAATGCCCATCAACGATAGATTGGATAAAGAAAATGTGGCACATATACATCAATACTAAGTAGCCATTAAAAAGAATCAGTTCATGTCCTTTGCAGGGACATGGATGAAGCTAGAAGTCATCATTTTCAGCAAACTAACACAGGAACAGAAAACCAAACACTTCATGTCCTCACTCACAAGTGGGAGTTAAACAATGAGAACACATGGACACAGGGAGGGAAACATCACGTATTGGGGCCTTTAGGGGTGAGGGGCAAGGGGAGGGAGAGCATTAGGAAAAATACCTAATGCATGCAGGGCTTAAAACCTAGATAACGAGTTGATTGGTGCAGCCAACCACCATGGCACGTTCATACCTATGTAGCAAAGCTGCACTTTCTGCACATGTATCTCAGAATTTAAAAGAAAAAAAAAGAAACGGGTTCCTAAGTTCCTATTGGGAGCCGTTGGACTAGTGACCAAGAAACCAGGATTCTGGTCATGACTGCGACTTCCCATCTGCAAGGCGTTTGGCAAGTCAACTAGCTTCCAGACATTTTCATTTCCTCATCTTAACAAAATAAGGCTGATAAAAGCACTCAGTGTCTATCTCAAAAGGTTGTACAGCTCTAACTAGGGTGCTGCATGATAAAGCACATAACAAATTGTAAGTTGTACTATTTATTATCATTGCCACTGTAGCAAGCACTGAGGTGTATGAAAACCCTCCAGTGGTTAAGGGACATTAGTGGTCAGATTGTGACAACGTATATATTTATACCTGAACTAGATTCATGATTTACTTGTGAATACCTTCCTAGAGGTCACAGCCAAAAAAAAACAAAAACAAAAAACAAAAAAAAACAGCTTCACACTTCCCATGAATTCTGGCCAAGTTTTTTTTTTTTTAATCCAAAATTTTGGGAGCAAAGGGCAGAAGAGAGCCAGGAAACTGTTCACAGCCCCTGGGGCATGGGATCTCCCCTTAGCAACGTCCCCTCCTGCCCCGTGAGTCTGCTCTGTGCATGTCACAGATGTGTTCACATATCCCAGGGTGATGAGTCTTGCAAGTCCCCTTTGCACAAGATTGATCTCATTACCTAGAAGCTATTTGAGGAAGCAGCAGGTTATCTTTTCTATGTATTTTTCTGGATACTTTCAGATTTCTTATGAAAGTGTTCATCTACTTCAGCAGTGTCTGTCATCTCTAGAGTTTTAGGTCACAGTTATATGGCCTTCACATGAATAGGGAAAAAAAGGAGAAGCTCTTTCAGTTTTTTAAATTCTTCCCTTTATGAGGAGACCATTTGGAAAGGGAAACATGGAAAACATTAAATCATGGAAGAGCCAAATTGTTTTAAGCAGACAACTATTCAAAGTTTTCATGAAGGCCTTGGTGGCTCTTTCTGATACACTATTCTCTTTTATGCACATAAAACTGAGTATTTGGAGGCTTGGGTTTCCTTATTAAGTCAGAAGTTTGTCAAATTTAACTCCCAGGGGCTAGAATAAACTTATTTTCTTTCTTGTTCCTCTACAAACTCCATAGTTATTCCCCTCCCATATTTCTCTGTTTGCCTGAGGAAGCGACTTCTTTGCCCACATTCCCCACATCCCAAAGGGTAATAATTATTTTTATATTGCCTAACACCCACTGCTATAAGAGAAGCAAAAAGCAGGAACCTGGGGAGGACAGTCAAGAACTTCAATGGCCGCAGAGCAGGCAGTGAATGTTACCAGGGCTGGAACTGTGAAAACAGTGGGTCACTCTTAAAATGGGTAATGTGAGAGTCCCCAGAGAGCACTTGCTGATTGCAAAAGTCAATCTCTGAGCTCATGATTCTTGGCCCAATTGCACCATTTTCCTTTATAGTCTTCTTACCTTGGACTACACCTCATTCCAGTGGCCTGAAAAAAGTCTACCTTGTTTCTTACCCAGAGAAAAAGTGGATTTTATTTTTTAATGTCTACATGTGCTCTAGATATAAGAAGATGCCATCCTCTGACTTATAGATTTCTTTGTTTTGTTTTGTTTTGTTTTTGAGATGGCGTCTCACTCTGTCCCTAGTCTGGAGTGCAGTGGTGCGATCTTGGCTCACTGCAACCTCCACTTCCTGGGTTCGAGCAATTCTCCTGCCTCAGCTTCTGGAGTAGCTGGGACTACAGGCACCCACCACCACATCTAGCTAACTTTTATATTTTTAGTTTCACCATGTTGGCCAGGATGGTCTCAATCTCTTAATCTCATGATCCGCGCACCTCAGCCTCCCAAAGTGCTGGGATTACAAGCGTGAGTCACCATGCCTGGCTGACTTAGAGTTTTAGTCCTCCCCTACCTCACATTCAGATCCCAATAGTGATGGTAGACAGTCACTGAGCCACTTTCTTTGAAAACTACCTTTGCACTGGTGAAAATAGGGAAAATAAGCAATGAATGTTTTCTACACAGGACACTGCTATCTTTCCTACCAATTCACTAGTATATGGAAAGCCTGTGAGCTGTGAATGGGTTCTCCAACAGAGTCCTGTTTCATCCTCAAACAGCATGGCAGTCTCAGCCCATCTGATCTCTGGATTTCCCATTTGTAGGTTTTCCTTTCGCTTTGCTGTGTTTTTCAACCTTAATTCCCACCAAGGAAGAGCAAATTACTGTTTAGAAAATAAGTCATCACATCTTCCACCCTTGATTTCAAGATCCATTCCTACATTGGGAACATCCAATGTAAAGTTTAAGCCAAACTAAAGCTCAAGGCAAACGTCAAGTTCACTCAGCAGCCTACTGACAGGTCTAAACCAATTGACCTGCCTGAAGAAGTACACTTCATGGTTAACCAGACTGAAATGTTTATCCCACAGCAGGAGGGAAAAACCAAATGACCAAGTTGTCCACCTGAAGAGGAGGATTCCATATGTTGAAATTACATCCACAAACTACAGTAGCCTTCAAGCCACAGCCCAAATAAAAAACAGCAATTAGTTGATGAATATAAACCATTTTGTTGTGAATTTTAAAACATTTCACACTGCTTTATTATTATTTTGCTTTTACAGCTTTTAGGTATGAACTCTCTACGAAGACTGGTTTATCACTATCCCTGGTGAACACTCATAATCCAAAGTTAGTTTTAAAGAAAATAGTCCTAAAGTTTCCAAAAAGAAAAGAGCACCAGACTTCAGCATGTGAAAGGCTTCTGGGAGGATTTGATGGACTGTGGTCCTGTTCCCTCTGTGAGTGGTAGGAAGAGTCCTTTTGCCTCTACTTTGCTTGTGCCTTGGGACATAAATTTGTCTCTAAGAGTGGAGATAAGCAGCATCCTTCTAGAAGGGCTTGGGGTCAATGCACCCTACATAGACAATGGCTCAGAGGCTGGTGGATTAAAAGATGCTGTATCCCCCCTGCAATTCCACAATCCAAATGAGTAAGTAATCAGAAACATTATTTGATACCCTTTTTTTTCTTTTTCTTGACTACAGGAAGAGTGGCTCAGGAGTGAATCCCACCCAGGCTCACGTGGCTTCAGTTCTAGAGTCAGGGTCACCTATCAATTTTGTGCATGGGTGCACAGGACAGGATTTGGGATCTAGGGCACTCATAAGAAGTCTGTTCTGTTGCTCTTATAACCATGCCACAGCTATGCCATACAGAAAGAGAAAAGGTATACAAAAGTTATTAAGGGAGTTTCACCAATAGTGAATTGTATTATTCTATTAACATGTCAATGTTCCTCTCCAATTTCAGCTAAGATACCAGTACATGTGCACTGAGGATGGCATCTGCAGATGAGAATGGATTTTTTTTTTAATTATAGAGAAATGTGTTGACCAACAAGGAAAACTCTGTATGGTACTGTGAGAGAACAACTCCCTTGTCACAGATCGGGCAGGCAGCAGTTGCTAGCTAGGATTGAGGCTTATGTAAGGCACTGCTCTCAGCCCTGGGGCCCTGGGGCCCAGTTTCCAGCCAGGATCCAATGGGTCAGCGTGCCAGGTGAATGAAATCCTGCCTTTGTTTAACTGCCCCAGAGTCTCCCCTGCTCTGGGACGTTCCGTGCAACAGAAACCCAGACACGCTTATTATACAGAAACTCAGGAGGGGAAGAGGAAGGAGGCTTGTAGGTGCCAACGGCAGTGGCAAAAACTGAATAGGCAAGAACTTTCTCCCAGCCAAGTCAGCAGAGTGTCCCAAAGTCTCAGAGATTCCACAGTCTATGAGGAAGGGAGAAAGTGTCCTATAAAAGCAATCCAACTACCATAACTCAGCACCCACATCAAAAAGAAGGCTGATTTTAACAACTAAGTTATGTAAAGAGGATTTTTTAGAAGAGATTTTAAAAATATTTTTAAATGTAGGTTTTTAATTGAAGGTGTTAACTAGGTTGAAGGTTGTTGAGTTCCTACTAAACAGGAACAGATTATGTATCATAATAACGTCATTGATCTATCAAATTAACAAAAAGACATCATTAAACTATTAGGTGAAGTCATATAATTCACATAGTTATTTTTATTATAAAAGTAATAAAATAGAAAATAAAGGCAAATGATCACGTACGATGTCACTAATCCAGCCCAATCATCATTATATACAAAACAATTTTTAAAGTTTTAATTGAAGCTTCTCACAATTGAATTGTTTGTTCTCAGTCCTACCTCCTAAGAAAGTGGAAGCAAAAACAATGTTTTCCTGGGTATTTGCAAATACTCACACAAATACAAGAGAAGGCACAGTGAAATTTTAAATTCAGCAAACAAAAGTCTATCGGACTGTTGAAACCAACTGTGTGCCTCACACTGTTGGTTATTATTATTTCATAGCAATTATATTATTCCATCTATACACTTGAGGCTCCTATCCTCAAGTACATTATTTCATATATTCACACACAAATGTATTCATATTTTTAAGTTTCTCCATATTAGTTATTTTTTTATGTGGTAGACTGCCTAAAGTTATACATATTTGCATCAGGGTTGTAGCATCACAGCATGGGGTAAAGTTTTAATATGAGATGTAGAAGAATAACGAGCCTTAAAAATCAGGCAAGTAGTCAGTAATATTTATCAAGTACCTGCCCCATACACAAAGGTTAACAAGCAGTTTCTGGCCATCTACTCAGTATGCAATTGACTGACTGCACTGAGAAATAAAAGAGAGGGTCATTGCAAAGTCCATATTCTCGAAGAAGTTTCTTCTAAACACAAAATCTACACATGGACATTGACTTGGAGGCACTTATAAAAACGCATGGAAAATTAGCATACTTCAAACTGATTTTAGAAAATATATACAGAATGCATAATAGAGGAGCCAGCATGACTGGATGGGATTCAGCCCAAGTCTTCTCCCAGAGAAAAAGGAGAGGTTTAGGGATTTAGTCATTTCATATACAAGCCTCATGCTTCACTTTGCCCCTTATTTTTGCATTTCCAAGGTTTAATTTTTTAATTGCAAAGTTAAAATTTTAATCTCTCAGTGCGCTATTCTCTGACACACTGTTGGAGACCTGGCTCTGCATAAATACCTGGAGAGAAATCTTAAGTGAGTTAGCGCTACTGGCAGGGGACTGAAACTCCTCCTACGCAGTTCCGGAGCAACTCTTTAGGAGGCCTGCCTAACCATGAGTGATAACACACAGAAAGAATGGTGGGATTGGAGAGTGTAAAAACAGTCTTTATTTTCTTTCTGGAATAACTGCAGTTTTTAGGTAAATTATAAATTTGCCAGTGGCTTAGATTTTCATTTAATTCTACAAGTTTTTTTTCTCTCTTTCTATATATATACACACATATACATATATATACACATATGCATACAAGTCTGTATATACAATTATATATTATGTAATAATATATACAATATAAACTTGTAGTATATATATAAACTTGCAGAATATGTATACAATAAATATTGTATATTATATATATTGTATATATATAAACTTGTAGAATATATATTGTATAGATATTCTACAAGTATATATATATTCTACAAGTTTATATTATGTATATATATAGTATATATATTGTATACATATTCTACAAGTATATATATTATATACGATATATATATAAGTATATTCTACAAGTTTATATTATGTATACACTTATATATATATTCTTCAAGTCTCTCTTACATGTGTATATATGCACATATATATGCACAAGACTCTATATATGTGTGTTTTATATTTACATATCTGCTATATATATGCAGATATGTAAATATAAAATACACCTATAGACATGTAGCTATACAGATATAAAAAAATTGGTACCATGGGCTCTGGAGGAGTTGGTCTGTGATCTATCCCAGCTCTATGAGATGAAAGAATCTCTGATCAGCAAAACTGGTAGCACTGTGGAGGTAGAAGGGAGTCTACAGTACCTAAGATCTTTCTGGAACAGTCTGCAGAAAAAGCCTCCCTTCCTTTGCAAAGCAAGAGATAGAGCCATTTTCAGAATGCCAAGAGGAGAGACCAGACAGAGGCAAGAGGAATTGCAGGAGGCCAAAGGTGGGGAAGGACTGGCTGTGATGAGCACCAGGGAGGGTCCCCAGAGACACATCGCTCAATGAAGACTGTAGCAGAGTCGCTTAGTAAGGAAACACCACCAGGAGGTCCTTGGACCTGGAGCTTCGCAACCAAATGTCAGACTCCTTAGAATGGAGGTCCTCAACAGATTTTTCTTTTGCTTTTTTACAAGACACACACTAATATAATATACTTTCATGGTATATTTATGGTATGTAAATCTCAGCTATAACTCCACTTCTCTCTCACTCAAAAGAATATTCTAGAAAATGAGTGAGAATGATTTTATTACATAAATCTCCTTGAATCTTTTCTAATTTTTTTATTTAATTAAAATTTTAATCAAAATTAGTTTTACAGACATAAAGCAAACTACATTATTACATGTAAGTTTATTTGAACAATTATTTCATTATAAGTTGCTAAATTTTTCTACATTTTTAAATAGATATTCAATTATATTCCAAATATTACCTTTATGTACTAAAATTCAGTTCTGTAAAAATTTACTTGAAAAAATTAAGAATTTATATATATTAAAATATCAAGAATATTATCTTTGTCACTTCTGAAAAGAATGTCTTTAAACTAAGAGCTAGGAACTGTTGAAATCAAAGGAAAAGAGAAAAACACTGAAACACTGTTAGTGTTTTCTTCTTCCCAAACTTCTGAAATATCACATGTAACACTGTCTCCAGTTTAGCTTGTAGAAGTCTAAAACTCTGAATTTCCTCACTACTTTAAAACTATCCCAATAAGGATTGTATTGGTGAGTCACAAAGTATTTTTCATCTCTAAAAGGAAACACAATTCTCTTTGTACCTAATTCTACATTCTCCTATAGGTATTTCTCATTAATATTTTTAAAAGTAGACTATTTACAATTTTGGTACTTTATCCATTAGCAATTACAGTTTGCTAATACCTCATAAATAACAGCAGTACACTGAGAACCACTGTTTTAGAGGACTGGGCTCCTCAGTCCTGTCCTTAAGGGCAGAAAGCCAATGAGAAAGGGCAGCATTGAGAAGCAATGCTAAAGAGAGCTTAGGTTCACCCGTTCCAGGAGCTAGGGAAATACAGATGAGCTCAATCCCTGAAAGAAAGGATAGCAAGAAATATACAGAACTATCATAGGCTTTTCCCACTAGAAAAAGAGAAGTGATACCCTTTTAGCAAATTTTTTTTTAATTGTACTTTAGGTTCTGGGGTACATGTGTAGATCATGCAGGATTGTTGCATAGATACACACATGGCAATGTGGTTTGCTTCCTCCATCTCCCCATCACCAATATCCGGCATTTCTCCCCATGTTATCCATCCCTGACCTCCCCACTCCCCCTCTGCTGTCCCTCCCTTGCCCCCCACAACAGACCTCAGTGTGTGATGCTCCCCTCCCTGTGTCCATGTGTTCTCATTGTTCAACACCCACCTATGAGGGAGAACATTCGGTGTTTGATTTTCTGGTCTTGTGTCAGTTTGATGAGAATGATGGTTTCCAGATTCATCCATGTCTCTGCAAAGGACATGAATTCATTGTTTTTCTTGGCTACATAGTATTCCATGGTGTATATGTGCCACATTTTCCTTGTCCAGTCTATCACTGATGGGCACTTGGGTTGGTTCCAGGTCTTTGCTATTGTAAACAGTGCTGCTATGAACATACATGTGCATGTGTCTTTATGATAGAACGATTTATAATCCTTTGGGTATATACCCAGTAATGGGATTGTGGAGTCAAATGGAATTTCTATTTCTAGGTCCTTGAGGAAGCACCATACTGTATTCCACAATGGTTGAACTAGTTTACACTCCCACCAACAATGTAAAAGTGTTCCTATTTCTCCACATCCTCTCCAGCATCTGTTATCTCCAGATTCTTTAATGATTGCCATTCTAACTGGTGTGAGGTGGTATCTCAATGTGTTTTTCATTTTCATTTCTCTAATAATCAGTGATGATGAGCATTTTTTCATATGTTTGTTGGCCTCATATATGTCTTCTTTTAAAAAGTGTCTGTTCATATCCTTCTCCCACTTTTGGATGGGTTTGTTTGCTTTTTTCTTGTAAATCTGTTTCAGTTTTTTGTAGATTCTGGGTATTAGCCCTTTGTCAGGTAGATTGCAAAAATTTTTTCCCATTCTGTTGGTTGCCAGCTCACTCTAATGATTGTTTCTTTTGCTGTACAGAAGCTCTAGTGTTTAATTAGGTCTCATTTGTCTATTTTGGCTTTTGTTGCCAATGCTTCTGGTGTTTTAGTCATGAATATGCCTATGTCCTGAATGGTTTTGCCTAGGTTTTCTTCTAGAGTTTTTATGGTGTTAGGTCTTATGTTTAAGTCTTTAATCCATCTGGAGTTAATTTTAGTGTAAGGTGTCAGGAAGGGGTCCAGTTTCTGCCTTCTGCACTCTGTTAGCCAGTTTTCCCAACATCATTTATTAAACAGGGAATCCTTTCCCCATTGCTTGTTTTTGTCAGGTTTGTCAAAAATCAAATGGTTGTAGATGTGTGGCATTGCCTCCAAGGCCTCTGTTCTATTCCATTGGTCTGTATCTCTGTTTTGGTACCAGTACCATGCTGTTTTGATTACTGTAACTTTGTAGTATAGTTTGAAACCAGGTAGCATGATGCCTCTGGCTTTGTTCTTTTTACTTAGGGTTGTCTTGGCTATGCAGGCTCTCTTTTGGTTCCATATGACATTTAAGGTGGTGTTTTCCAGTTCTGTGAAGAAGGTCATTGGTAGCTTGATGGGGATAGTGTTGAATCTATAAATTACTTTGGGCAGTATGGCCATTTTCACCATACTGATTCTTCC
>CAUYQU010025188.1:0-27469 GCA_963574635.1 Cheracebus regulus
TAATACCCATTTTTAAACTGTATTCTAGCCTGGGCAATAAAACAAGAATCCCATTCTCTCTCCCTCTTTCTCTTCCTCTTTCTTTCTCTCTTTCATTCTTTTTTTTCTTTCTTTTGCTGTTTCTTTCTTTCTCCTTTTCTCTTTTTTCTAAAATCTCTTCCTCTTTCTTTCTCTTTTATTCTTTTTTTCTTTCTTTTGCTGTTCCTTTCTTTCTCCTTTTCTCTCTTTTTCTAAAATCTCTTCCTCTTTCTTTCATTCTTTCTAAAAAAAATAATAAATAAAAAAATAAAAACGATGTAAACAATACAACATATTTTTTTTGAAATAACGTAGTAATATATTTAAATTTTAGCAATTTTTTTGATAATTATACAATCATTATGTGAGACATTTTCATTAGAAATAGAAGGCAACTCCCTGTACTAATTTTTGAAACTTTTCTGTAAGCCTAAAATTAGTTCAAAATTTAAAACTTAAGCACATTAAAAATCGTACACCATCAACATCTTGCTTTCTCTGGAGAGATGAAAGAGAAATGGTATTGAGAGAACTATATATTTTCAACAATAGCTATAAGTTCTTAAAAATATGAAGTATTTATAGCACAATGGTAAGGTTTGTCAAGTCATATTCTCTCTACTATTCTGTACATCTAAAACATTTAATCAATTAAATATAAGTAACTTTCAAGATAATGACTTTTAAATGTTAAAATAGATATTGTTAGTAAATTAATTGGTCAAATCTCATAGATATGCATGTCTGGAATTTAAATTGGATTAGCAGCCATGTTGAATGACATGCAAGTTGTCTCCTATCTGCCTTTCTTTTCTCTTATTTATAGAAATTGACCTTTGTTTAATCACCAGTTTGATACTGTCAACAAAATGCAATGAGATATAATTCCCATAATTGTGATTAGGATTCAAACTTGTAAATAATAGCTTTATCTATCTCCTCTAGATTTTCTAGTTTATGTACATAAACGTGTTCATAGTAGCCTTGAATGATCTTTTGTATTTCTGTGGTGTCAGTTGTAACATCTCCCGTTTCATTTCCAATTGAGCTTATTTGGATTTTCTCTCTTCTTGGTTAATCTTGCTAATGGTATATCCATTTTATTTATCTTTTCAAAGAGCCATCTCAACAACATCTATAAACAAGTGAAAAAATAGATACATGTATTAAAATTCCTGATGAGTACAATAAAAATCCTGTTGATAAATAGAAAGTAACAGAAGAAGGAAATGGGTGAAGAATTTATTTTAGAGAGGGTGTCAAGGAAGGCTTCTACAAGGAGATAACACTTAATTTTAGACCTAAAGGTTGAGAAGAGTCCATCCATGTGGAAAATAGGAGAGGAACATTCTGAGCTCCCATATGGCAAGAGTTGATGTCTTTGCAGAAAGCCAGTGTGTTATGGTTGCAGTGGTTTACAAAGCATAATCCCGGCACTTTGGGAGGCCGAGGTGGGCAGATCACTTGAGGCTAGGAGTTCCAGACCAGCCTGGCCAACATGATGAAACCCCATCTCTACTAAAACTACAAAAATTAGCCAGGCGTGGTGGCATGCACCTGTAATCCCAAATACTCGGGAGGCTGAGGCTTGAGAATCGCTTGAGCCCGGGAGGCGGAGGTTGCAGTGAGCCAAGATCAAGCCACTGGACTCCAGCCTGGGCCACAGCGGGAGACACTGTCTCAAAAAAAAAAAAAAAAAAGCCAGGAGGTGGAGTATGCTTGGTGAAGTCAGAAGGGTTCAGATTAGGTTGGAAAGATAGGCAGGGGATTGTAGATCACAGCAAGAATGTAGATTTTATTTGAAGTCTGATGGAGTCTGATCCAAAGAGCTGGAAGGTTTTGATCAGGGAAGTGACCTGATGGAATACAAATTGATGTATTATATATGAATTTGAGGAGAGCAAGAATGAAAGTGGAGAGAGGTCAGGATTATTCTGCATTGTGGTTGTGAAACAGGATGGTACATTGAATGTAGTTGAGGTGTGACCTTAGCTTGTCTGATTGCTCTCTTTCAGACTTTTTTAATGTAGGCATTTAGGCTATGAGCTTTCCTCTTAACACGGCCTTTTGCTGTATCCCAGAGAAGGGCTGTGGTGAATATAGTCGTAGAAGTGAGTAAGGGATAGTGATTGGCTCTTGAGTTATATTTATTTGGTGGTAGAAGCAAAGAATTCCCTGATAGTTCTTGGAAGTTTGCTTGGTGGGGGAGCTGAGCTGCACACCTTTGTGGTACCAGAGCAAAAGAGAATGGCGTTAAGAAAGTCAAGCAAGGAGAGTGTTTCGAGAAGGAAGAAATGTAACATGCTGCTGAGAGGACGAAGTAGATCAGGATGGAAGAGTATACTGGATTTAGTAACACTAGCCTCAACAATAGCTATTTCCTTAGAGAATGGAGGCATTAGTCAGATTGGGATGTGTTGGAAGGCGATTTGAGGTGAGAAAGTAGAGACATTGTGTTTAGACTTCTCTTTCAAAAAATCTGGCTCTAAAGGAAAATAGAAAATGTTGTAGCAAGAAAGTGGAGTTGATTTATGTCTAAAGATGTTGATGAATTGATTCTGTATTGAAAGAGAGGTTGATGGGAAGAAAAAAGAGAATAACAGGTTGAGGGCTGGGCTAAAGCATTTGAGGAGGTGGGAGGATGAGGCTCAGAGCACTTGGGAGGAATTGGCCTTTCACAGAAGAGGGCACTTCCTCTGCTGAAAGAAGATGAAGTAGATAGATGAGGTTGGAGGCTGATTTGTAGATATGTGACCATTGGAGGATGCAGGAGTCTCTTTCTGGTTCTTTTTTCAATGATTCCTAATGCAAAAACATGAGTTAAGAGTGAGGGTGTAGCAGGGAACAAGACTTAAGAGCTTAGAATAAGATATTATGATCTCTGACACATCTCAGTAAAAATCACTTTGCATGATGATATTTACTGGACACAAGATTTTCAAGGTATGTTAGTCTGTTTTCATGCTGCTGATAAAGACATACTTGAGACTGGGAAGAAAAAGAGATTTAATTAGACTTGCAGTTCCACATGGCTGGGGAGGTCTCAGAATCATGGCAAGGAGGTGAAAGGCACTTCTTACATGGCAGCAGCAAGAGAAAAATGAGGAAGAAGCAAAAGTGCAAACCCCTAATAAACCCATTAGATCTCATGAGACTTATTCACTATCATGAGAATAGCTCAGGTAAGACTGGCCTCCCCATGATTCAATTATCTCCCCCTCCCACAAGACGTGGGAATTCTGGGAGATACAATTCAAGTTGAGATTTGGATGGAGACACAGACAAACCATATCATTCTGCCCGGGACACTCCAAATCTCATGTCCTTACATTTCAAAACCAATCATGCCTTCCCAATAGTCCCCCAAAGTCTTAACTAATTTCAGCATCAACCCAAGAGTCCACAGTCCAAAGTCTCATCTGAGACAAGGCAAGTCCCTTCTGCCTATGAGCCTGTAAAATCCCAAGCAAGCTAGTTAATCCCTAGATACAATGGGGGTACAGGTATTGGGTGAATGCAGCTATTCCAAATGGGAGAAATTGGGCAAGTCAAAGGGGTTAAAGAGCCCATGCAAGTTCAAAATCCAGCGGGGCAGTCAAATTTTAAAGCTCTAAAATGATCTCCTTTGATTCCAGGTCTCACATCCAGGTCATGCTGATGCAAGAGGTATGTTCCCATGGTCTTGGGCAGCTCCGCCCCTGTGACTTTGCAGGGTACAACCTCCCTCCCATCTGCTTTTGTGGGTTGGCATTGAGTGTCTGTAGCTTTTCCAGGTGTACAGTGCAAGCTATTGGATCTACCATTCTGGGGTGTGGAGGATGATGGTCCTTTGCTCACAGCTCCACTAGGCAATGCCCCAGCAGGGACACTGTGTGGGGGCTCTGACTTCACATTTCCCTTCTGCACTGCCCTAGCAGAGATTCTCTGTGAGGGCCCTGCCCCTGCAGTAAACCTTTGCCTAGGCATCTAGGCATTTCCATATATCTTCTGAAATCTAGGTGGAGGCTCCCAAACTAAAATTCTTGATTTCTGTGCCCCTGCAGGCTCAACAACATGTGGAAGCTGCCAAGGCTTGGGGTTTCCACCCTCTGAAGCCATAGCCTGAGCTGTACTTTGGCCCCTTTCAGCCACAGCTGTAGTAGCTGGGAAACAGGGCACCAACTCTGTAGGCTGCACACAGCACAGGGACCCTGGGTCCAGCCCATGAAACCACTTTTTCCTCCTGGGCCTCCAGGCCTGTGATGGGAGGGGCTACCATCAAGACCTCTGACATGCCCTGGAGAGATTTTCACCATGGTCTTTGGGATTAATATTAGGTTTCTTGCTACTTATGCAGATTTCTGCAGCTGGCTTGAATTTCTCCTCAGAAAATGGTTTTTTCTTTTCTGTTACATAGGCTGCAAATTTTCTGAACTTTTATGCTCTGTTTCCCTTTTAAAACGGAATGCCTTTAACAGTACCCAAGTCACATCTTGAATGCTTTGCTGCTTAGAAATTCTTTCCCCCAGATACCCTAAATCGTCTCTCTCAAGTTCAAAGTTCCACAAATCACTAGGGCAGGGGCAAAATGCTGCCAGTCCGTCTGCTAAAACATACCAAGAGTCACCTTTGCTCCAGTTCCCAACAAGTTCTTCATCTCCGCCTGAGACCACCTCAGCCTGGATTTTATTGTCCATATCACCATCAGCATTTTTGGCAAAGCCATTTAACAAGTCTCTAGGAAGTTCCAAACTTTCCCACATTTTGCTGTTTTCTGAGCCCTCTGAACTGTTCCAACCTCTGTCTGTTACCCAGTTCTAAAGTCCCTTCCACATTTTTGGGTATCTTTTCAGCAATGCCCCCCACTCATACCAATTTGCTACATTAGTTCATTTTCAGGCTGCTGATAAGGATGTACTTAGGACTGGGAAGAAAAAGAGGTTTAATTAGACTTACAGTTCCACATGGCTGGGGACGCCTCAGAATCATGTTGGGAGGCAAAAGGCACTTGTTGCATGGTGGTGGCTAGAGAAAATGAGGAAGAAGCAAAAGCAGAGACCCCTGATAAACCAATCAGATCTTGGGAGACTTATTCACTATAATTCGAATAGCACGAGAAAGACTGGTCCCTGTGATTCAATTACCTTCCCCTGGGTTTCCCCACATTATGTGGGAATTCTGGGAAATACAATTCAAGTTGAGATTTGGATGGGGACATAGCCAAACCATATCACAAGGTAAGTGTAGTTTGGTCCTGCTCTCCTAATCTAGTTAGGTGTAGTTTGGGTATTGGGGTAGGCACTCTTAAGAGAGACAGGCTCTGGCCAATGTGCCTGGTTTCGGAGTTAATTAGGAAGTCTTGGAGAAGGTGCACAGTGGGAGATGGTGACTTTGACCAGGAGCTGGTTGCATAAGATGATGGGAAGGCGCGTTGCTATCATTCAGGAGTTCTGTAGAAAAACAGTAATTTATCTGTTTTTCTGTGTGCAGTCAAAAAGCACTGAATTAGGAAACTGGTCTTGAGTCTTCAGTCCTGTTTGGTCATCTGCAATGTGACTGTAAACAAATAGTTTACCTTCTGGGTCTATTTTCCCAGTTTGTAAAATAAGCAAAATACCAGCCTTCTCATTGCATCAGATGTGATGATGTATGTCGGTGTGCTATGAAAAGTATTTCAGGCTGTACAGATGGATTAGTGAAAAGACTTGGAGCTGTGGCTTGGCTTCTACTCCCAGCTTCTCTGCTTACTCACCCCTTGCATGACTCAGGGTGAGTCATGTCATCTCCATTACAAAGCCTCCATTTTACCATCTGTAGAACTCCCTCACAGGGTGGTTATAAGGATTTAAAAATACAATAGAGGACTTTTGGAAGTTAAAAATGTTAGAGAAATGTGATAGATTAGTCAGTCTCATTTCCCTATTTTTCATCAAGAGAAAAACCTTTCTTCCTACCAGAATCAGTCTTCAAGATGAGCATTATTTAGCCCCATAAATAATGGCCTGTGGTGAGCACTTCCTCTGGGCAGAGCCTGGCATTGGATGCTGTAGCAGGGGAGGATTAGGGAGAGTGTGGACTAGTGACATTATCCTAGAAGTAGCATCTGCCTTTGTGGAAGTCCCAGTCTGGTTGGGGGAATAGGACAGAAAGGAGCCTCTCCTAGGAAGTATATTCTGAAAGGGCTGCTGGTTTGTTGCCTTTGGAAGCTTCCATTGTACAAAACTAATGAAAGGAAGACACTAGAAGCACATGCCCATACTGATAAGGGCAGAAAATAGGTGAGGGAGATTACTGACTGTGCTGTAGTCACTGGGACCACAAGACCAGATTATTAGACCTAGTCTCTCTGCAAAGCTTCTGAAATCTCATTGAGCATCTAACATAGGGCATGCTCCTATGACTGGACAAGGTCTGTATCCTAGGCATTTTGATTCAGTTCCCAGAGATTCCCTCTCTCTGGAGGACACTAACCCCTTCCCAGATAGTCATATTCTGAGAAAGCTTTTTCTCCTGAGGGTGGAGATCACAGGCTCATGGTGAAAGTTGCCCAATTGTCTCATAGAACTTATGTTTTTGATTTCTTTTGATGAAACATAGAAATTGACCCACCCAGTCTTAAAACTTAAGAAAGTTACATTTGTTCTATGTGAATCCCTTTCTCAGGAAACCAACCATCAGGCCTCCCAGATAGCATCAAGGAGCTGAAACTCGCCAGAACACTGCATCTGGACAATGAGATGCTAGACCTTTCATACATCATGATTGTGTAATCAACCACCTGCTTCTTGTTGGCCAATTCCTCTTCCCTACCCCTCCCTAATTCCTGTTTACCCACATGTAGCTACATTCCTTCCCCAGTACATCAAACCTCCAATTTTAGTTGCTCAGGGAGATGGATTTGAGACTGCTCTCCCATCTCTTCAGCTGCAATATCTGATTAAAGCCTTCTTACTTGGCATTACTTGTCATCTCAGTGATTGGCTTTATGTGCTGCAAGCAGCAGAACCTAGACCAAGCGTCTTGTGCATTGGTCTGTCTTTCTAGTCTGAATCCATTTCCATACACACATCTGAGGAGGAAGGTGGTCAGTCTCATGGAAATCTTTCCAAGCAATATAAATAGTCATTTGTACTGTATTCTGAAAGGATTTTTGGAGTCAAATAGTTAACAAGATGTGAAATACTCTTTGGGTCAGGGAATTTCTCTTAAGGGTGTTGGTTTTCTGTAATAAAGAGCTCACTGCATGGAATTTCCATCTTCTGTTTTCAATAGTGTCCTGATAGCTAGGTGGGGAGAAATGCCAGATATAGGTGATGGGGCGATGAAGGCAGCAAACCACCTCGCACTGCACATGTACCCCAGAACCTAAAGTACAAATAAAAAAAAGCTCATATCAGGGTGAAATATGTAGGATCCTAAGTTGAATCATAAAAACTTGCTCTTACTGGAATCACTCGTAGCCTTTTACATAAAGACTTAGAGGATGTCTCACATTTATCCTGATAAAATGTCCTAGCAATCAAAATATTTTAGAATGCCAGTACCTTGTGGTTTAAATGTAAAAGGCTGCATCCTATAAATGGGAAGAGAGATGCTGAATACAAGTCCCCGTCAACCCTCCCTCTCTAGCCTAATGCTCCCACCAATTCCTCTTTGAATACATGTTGTAGGAATTTCATCAATGGAGAGTCTGTGGTCAGCCTGGCATTTTGGGGAGGTATGAAGACATTATTGAACTAAGGCCTCACTCAGGCAGGGCCTAATAGCATCCTAGAAAGAATCAGAATGGGAAATCCATGTTGAAATAATTATAGATTATATCAAACTGTCACAGAAGAGCTATTTTTCTTTGAAAGGGTGTTTCCTCCTGAGGATTTGTTACCAAGAACTGTGGAGCTCTAGATGACTGGTTTGAAAACAGCAGGTGTCTGTTTACTGGTCGATTCTTTTGAGTTCTTGCTGAATAGTCTTGTCACCCAGACTGTATCTTTCAAACATACAATAAACCCCTACATAACTCGCTTCCCTTTCCCCCTTACCTTTCCTTTAGCTGACTGCTGATGACCCCTTCAAAATACTTGTAATTCATCTATGTTCAGTTGATTTTTTAAAAATTAAACTTTTTATTTTGAGATAACTAGATTCATATGGAGTTGTAAGAAACAATGTAACTGACCCCATGTGCCCTTTATCCAGCTTCTCCTGATGGTAATTGCCTGCAAAACTATAGCACAATATCACAACCTGGATGTTGCCATTGATACAGTCAAGGTACAGAATATTTCCATCACCATAAGAATGTCTCATGTTGCCTCTTTATGGGCACTCCCACTTCTTCCTGCCCTTACTCCTTCCTTAAGGCCTGGTAAATTACTAATTCTTTCTATAATTTTGTCATTTCAAGAATGTTATATATATGGAATCATAAATATGTAATCTTTGAGGATTTTTTTTTTAGTCTCTGGAGATACATCCAGATTGTTGCATGTATCAATAGTTTTTATATTTTTATTGCTGAGAAGTGCTCTATGATATAGAAGCACCACAGTTTAACCATTCATCTGTTCAAGGATATTTGGATTGTTTCCAGTTTTGGCCGATTATGAGTAAAGCTGCTATAAACATTCATGTACAAGTTTTTTTGTGAAGTTTTCATTCTTCTGGGATAAATGCCCAGGAGTGTAATTGCTGGGTCACATGGTAGTTGCATATTTAGTTGTTAATAAACTGCCAAACTCTTCTGGAGTACATGTACCATTTTACATTCCTACTAGCAATACATGAATGATCTAGTTTATCTGCATTCTCACCAGCAGTTGGTATTGTCACTGTTTTAATCTTAGCCACTTTGATAGGTGTGTAGTAATATTGCAGTGTAGTTTTAATTTGCATTTCCCAGATAGCTAATGATGTTCAACACTTTTTCATGTGCTCATTGGTTGTCTGTATCTCCTTTGGGGTAAAATGTCTGTTCATGCCTTTTACTCAGCTTTTAATCAGATTTTCTATTGTTGAGTGTGAGGTTATATATTATAGTTTATATATTCTAGATACTATTCCTTTATTTGATGTTTGGTTTGCAGATATTCCTTTCTGTCTTAGATTTTCATTTCATCCTCAACAGAGTCTTTTGTTTTAAATTTTGATGAGGTCCAGCTTGTCAGTTTTCCCATTTATGGATTGTGCTTTTGGTGTCAAATTGAAGAACACTTTGCCTAGCCCTAGATTCTGAAGATTGTCTTTGTTTTTCTAAAAAATTTTTTAGCTTTATGTTTTATATTGAAGACCACAATCCATTTTGAGTTAATGTTTATGTAAGATGCGAGACTTAGGTCGTGGTTCCTTTTCTGGCTTATTGATGTCCACTTGCTCCCGTACCATTTGTTAAAAAGGTCATCTTTCCTGCACAAATTGCTTTTGCACCATTGTCAAACATCAGTTGGGTATATTTGTATGGGTCTATTTCTGGGATCTTTATTCTGTTCCATTAATCTATGTATCCTTTTTCTAATAACACATAGTCTTCATTACTGTAGCTATGTGTCAAGGCTAGACTGATTCATCCTACTTTCTTTTTAAAAACAGCTTTATTGAATTATAATTGATATATTAACACCAAAACTAAAAAACCCACTCATATTTAATATACATAATTTGATGAGTTTGAGCCACATTATTTTTTTTCAAGATTTTTTTTTTTAGCTATTTTAGTTCCTTTGCCTTTCATATAAATTTTAAAGTAATCTTGTGCATATCTACAAAAACTCTTGCTAGCATTTTGACAGAAATTGTGCTAAATTTGTATAGTGATTTGGAGAGAATGGATACCTTTATTATGTGTAGTCTGCTAATTTAGGAACATGGTATGTCTCTCAATTTCTTTAATCTCTTTCTTCAACATTTTATTGTTTTCAGCATTCAAATCCTGCACGTTTTACATCTAAGTATTTACATCTAAGTAAATACTTACATCTAAGTATTTTATATTTACATCTAAGTATTTTTGCAATGATTACAAATGGTATTATGTAATTCTGGTGTTAATTTCTATATGTAGAAATACAATAATTTTTGTATGTTTACCTTGTATCACATGACCTTACTGAACTTATTCTAGAAGTTTTTATGTGGATTCTTTGAGATGTTCTGTGTAGCATTATGTCATTCGCAAATAGGGATAGTTTTATTTCTTCCTCTGTGATTTGGATGCCATTTATTTCCTTTTTTGCACTAATGTAATAGCAGTGCTGTGTTGAATAAGAATAGTGAGAGCTGATATTTTGCCTTGTTCCTTGTCGTAGGGGGAAAATTTCCAGTCTTTCACCATTAACCCTAATGTTAGCTGTAGGTTTTTTTGGTAGATGCTCTTTATTAAGTTTGGGAAGTTCTCCTCTATTTCTTTTTCTTTCTGAGCATTTTATCATGAATGGGTGTTGGGTGTTGAATTTTCTTAAATGCTTTTTGTATATCAGTTTATAAGATTGTGTGATTTTTTTCGTTAGCCTGTTAATATGCTACATTATATGGCTTTTTTAAAAAAATATTGAGCCAGGCTTACACTCCTGAAATGTATCCCTTTTTTTTTTTTTTTTTTAAGTGACAAGATTTTGCTTGGTTACCCAGGCTGGAGTGTGGTGCTGTGATCCTAGCTTACTGCAGCCTCAAACTTCTGGGCTCAAGTGATCCTCCTGCCTTAGCCTCCTGCGCAGCTAGTACTATAGGCATCCACCATCACACTTGGCCTTTTTTTGTGTGTGTAGAGATGGGATCTTACTATGTTGCCAAGGCTGGTCTTGAACTTCTGGCCTCAAACATCTTCCTACCTCAGCCTCTAAAAGTGCCAGGATTACAGGCCTGAGCCACCATGCCTGGCCTCATTCTTTTTATATATTGCTGAATTCTGTTTGCTACTGTTTGTTAAGGATATTTGTATTTATATTTATGAGGGCTATTAGTCTGTAGTTTTCTTTTTTATACTCTCTTTGATTTTGCGAATCAGGGTAACACTAGTTTCACAAAATGAATTGAGAAATGTTCCCTCTGCTTCTATTTTCTTTTAGATATTGTGTAGAATTGCTGTTAATTCTTCTTTAAATTTTGACACCATTATTTATTAAAACCTTCTGGGAGTTTTAAAATTATGAATTTGGTTCCCTCAATAATTTTAGGGTTATTGGTGTGGTAGTTTGTTGGTTTTGAGATCCATTTCATCTAACTAGTCAAATTTATGTGTGTATAGTTGTTTGTAGCATTTCTTTATTATTATTTTTTATGTCTCTAGGGTTTATAGTGATACTTTCTTTTCCATTCTTAATAATAGTAATTTCTGTCTTTCTCTCTTTTTATTTTCAGTCTTGCTACAGGTTTGTTTATGTTATTCTATGTTACTGATCTTTCCAAAGACCGCTGATTTCCCCGTTTTCCTATTTTTAATTTAATTGATTTCTGCTTATTATTATTTCCTTTCTTCTACTTGCTTTAGTTTTATTTTTGTTTTATTTATTTATTTATTTATTTTTAGTAGATTCTGGAGGTGGGAGCTTGGAATACTGATTTAAGACTTTCTGTCTTAGGTAAACATTTAGTGATAAACATTTCCTTTTTTATACTACTTTTGCAGTATCCCACTTGTAGTTACATTTTCATTGAGTTCAGTAAAAGTTTCCCTTGCCACTTTATCTTTGGCCCATGAATTATTTAGAAGTGTGATATTTAGTTTCCAAGTGTTTGGATATTTTCCCATTATCTTTCTGTATTGATTTGTAGTATGATTCCATTGTAGTTGAGAATACACTCTGGGGATCTTAATTGTTATATTTATTAAGGTTTATTTTATGTACTAGCATATGATCTGTGCTGAATACCATTCCATGTACACTTGTAAAGATTGTATTTTGCTCTTGTTGGGGAGAATATTCTATAAATACTGATTAAATCCTATTATTTAGTGGTATGTTGAGTCCTTCTATATCCTTGCTAGTTCTCCCTAGTTGCTCTATCAGTCATTGAGAGAGGTGTACTGTGGGTCTGTTTCTCCTTTTGGTTTTATCAGGTTTTGCTTTACATATTTTGCAGTTCTTGTTTGGTACACATATACATCAGGATTATTCTGTCTTCTTGGTGGAGTGATGCTTTTTATCATTATGTAATTTGCCTTTCTGTCTCTATTGTTTAGATACTTTCTGTTACAGAACAACAATTATAGGATAATTTCTATTGTTTTATCTTCAAGTTCAAGTTCACTAATTTTTTTTCTTCATCTCCTTCATTTTGGTTTTTTCTTTTGAGACGGTCTCACTCTGTTTCCCACACTGGAGCGATCATGGCTCACTCCTGCCTCAACCGCCTGGGCTCAACCTATCCTCCCACCTTAGCCTCCTGAGTAGCAGGAACTACAGGCATGTACCACCAGGCCTGGCTACTTTTAAATGTTTTCTAGAGATGGAGTCTCGGTATGTTGCTCAGGCTGGCCTTGAACTCCTGAGTTCAAGTGATCCTCCTACATTGGCCTTCAAAGTGTTAGGATTATAACATGAGCCACTGTGCCTGGCCTCATTTTGCTTTTGAGTCTATCCATTGGATTTTAAAACATTTGTTACTATATTTTCTGGTTCTAAAACTTCCACTTGGTTCCTTAAATCTTCTTTGCTGAGATTTTCTATTTGTTTCAAGCTTGCCCCTAATTGCTTGGTAAAGTACTTTTATGATGGCTGTTCAAAAATTTTTGTCTGATATTTCTGATACATCATTTTGGTGTTGACAGCTATTGATTATGCGTTTTTCATTCTATTTGACATCTTCCTGGTTCTTGGTATAATGAATGAATTTTTTTATGGAAAGTTGGGCCTTTGGGTATTGTTTTGAGACTCTGGATCTCATTTAAAGTTTGCATTTTAGGTTTTAACGTTTATATGGCAGAGGAAGAGGAAGGCATCCTCTCACTTTTGCCAGATTGGGGTAAACATACAGGTTGCCCACTCAGCCTCCATTGACACCTTAATAGGGTGCTTCTCCTTGTTACTGCCGGGTAGAGATAGGAATTCCAGCTCCCCACTAAGCTTTCATTGATACCTCTCTGGGTTGTGGGTGATGGAGATGACCTCATGACTGCTGGGCAGTGGTGAAAATCCCAACTCTCCACTAGGCCTCCTCTGACCATCCCACTGAGGAGAGAAAGGGGCACCTCATTATTGCTAGGTGGAGGTGGCATTGTGTGGAAGTCCACGCTCCTTACTGGCCCTTTTCTGGTTGGAATATCTCAGTAGGAGAGGAGATGGGAGATTGGGTGCTTCATTACAGCCTAAGATGGGGGAGTCTAGGTTTCCTTACTAGGCCCTTGCTGGCTTAGCTGAGGCGGCAGGGGGCGGGGGCACATGATTTTTCTGTGGTATGTGGTTATAGTAGAGTGATTATTATCTAACAACTTTCTGTCTTTTGAGGCTGCCAATTTCCCAATCTTTTTGATTGGAGAGAATTGGCTTTTGTGGGGATTTCTGTTTTTTTTTTTTTTTTTTTTATTTTTACTCCTTGGAGTTTCCAGGTTGCTGGCTTATTCTGTTCCAAGTCAGGAATATATGAGGCAAAAAGAAAACCCAGGGAGCTTACCACTGTGTCATTCCTAGACAGTCTGCTTTCTTTTCTCCACCTTTCAGAGTTGTCCTATATTTGTTTTAGATATAATGACCAAGGCTTTTAGTTGCACTTAGAGGGAGGAATAGGGGAAAGTATGTCTACTCTATCTTTCCAGAAATGGAGTCCTATTTGGTTCATTTATTTGCTGTATTATTTTTATGGTGAAAAGATATACATATGTTTGGAATTAGCCAGCTGAACTCAGTTTAGATGATCCCAATTTTGTTGGCAACATCCAAAGCATTGTAATCAGGAGCCAGTGGAACATATGCCTTCTTCTCGCCATCAGGCTGAATCAGGGTGTTGACCTTGGCCACATCCATGTCATAGAGCTTCGTCACAGCCTGTTTGATCTGGTGCTTGTTGGCTTTAACATCCACAGTGAACACAAGTGTGTTGTTGTCTTCTGTCTTCTTTGTGGCAGACTCAGTAGTCAGCGGAAACTGGATGATAGCATAGTGGTTAAGCTTGTTTCTCCTGGGGGTGCTCTTCCGAGGATATCTGGGCTGCCTCTGGAGTCGCAGTGTCTTGGGCCACCGGAAGGTGGGTGATGTGTGGATCTTCTTTTTCTTGTGGCTGTGGACACCTTTCAACACTGCCTTCTTGGCCTTTTAAGCCTTCGCTTCGGTTTTAGGAGGGCCAGGAGCTTCCTTCTTCGCTTTCGGCACCATCTTGTGAAAAGGGACTATTTGCTGTATTATTAAAAGGCCAAACTTCTTTTTTGCGTGAGTTCTCAGAATCCAAGCTTCCTTAATCACACTCGTGTTATTTCCTTTTCATGGGGAGAGAAATTAAAATCTCAAGTTTAGGGAGGAGTGCACAGACGGGAGCAGTGGAAAGAGCTCCTCCACCCAAAGATGCACACTGAGCACTCTGGGTTTCCAGCTTTCCTTTGCCCCCTTTTAACGGCTGGCATCAACCAAAGGGGAAACCCGTATTCAGCTAATTTGGCATTCACTAAAGGGTCTTCAGTCTTTAGAGGTAACAAGAAGTTCCCGTGACACAAGAGGGAGTTTCACCTAGAGATTTATAAGAACCTGTAAGTGGCACAGAGAAGCAGCTGTGAGTCCCTTCCAGCTTGGCTTGGTATGAGAAGGCACAGCTTGTTGCCTTTGACTCATGGGGGCGAAACCCATTGGTGATTCTCTCCTGGAGCCAGCCTTCTCTGGACTTCTTCCTGCACTAAGTCTGCTTCCTTAAAAGCCTCAGTTACTCAGGGAAATATAACCTTGATGTGGAACAGCATGTGTTTTGAATCTAGTTAGATCTGGTTTGTGATACCGTCTGCATCTTTTGCTAGCTGTATGACCTTAGAGTTCACTCATTCACTTAGAAATAGTCCTGTAGTGCCTACTCTGGCCCAGCCATCGTGCTGGGCTCATGGAATGTGGTAGTTGGTATTCTTTGTTGCTCTTTTTCTTTCTTTTCTTTCTAGCCATCAGCAAGTCCAGTTGGCTATACTTGTGAAATATTAATATGTCCAAAATTGGATTGCTTTTCTCTATCATCTCATCTTTATCTCTGTTTATAACAAGTACCCTGATTCTGTTTTTCCCTCAATCCTTTGTCCCAACTCATTATCTACAAAGCAGTCGGGGCGATCTTTTGCAAAAATGTATCAGATTATTATTCCTTTTACCTAAAACTCTCTAGTTACACCCAGCCATACATAAAATAAAATCTAACACCTCCCTATATCCCACCGGGTCCTGTGTGGTCTAGTTTCTGCTTTCCTTTCAGAGCTCATCTAACATCTTCTCCCTCGCCTCCTCCTACTCATTGTGCTTCAGCCACACTGGACTTCTTTCTTTTCCTGATAATATCAAGCTAATTTCACCCTAGAGTTAATACATCTCAGTTATGCCCTTGGCCTAGGATAATTTTTCCATACAATGTTGAATGGCTGATTCTTTGTTGTCATTCAGGTTTCAGTTCAAACACTCTCCCTCTCTTACTCAAGTCAGTTTATCAAATCACAGTGTCCTCCCTGCCCCAGTCTTATTTAGTGATTATCACAATTTTCAAATCTTGATTTGAAGATCTTGATTTGTCTCCTAGACTGAGCTCTTGATCTTGATTTGTCTTCTAGACTGAGCTCCATAAGAGCAGGCATCAAGCTGTTTCCTTCACTGCTGCACATCCAGTGCCTAGAACTGGTGCTTTATTTATTTATTGTGCCTTGCACAGAGCAATAAATATATTTAAAATTTTTTAATTGATACATAATAATTATGTATCCCATATATGTTTGTGGGGTACATATGTTATTTTGATACTTATATGCAGTATGTGATGATCAAATTGGAGTAATTGAGGTCTCCATCACCTGAAACATTTTTCATTTCTTTGTGCTAGAAACATTCAAGATCCTCTCTTCTAGTTATTTTGAAATACCTAGTAAATTATTATTCTATTCACTCTACTATGCTATAGATCATTATTTCTCCTATCAAATATTAATTTTAAAAAACGATTTTTACTGATGCACACTAGATGTACATATTTTGGGGGTACATATGATAGGTTGATAAATTTATGTAATCAAATCAGGGGAATTGGGATATCTATTACCTTAAATATTTATCTGATTTTTCACTCTAGCTGAAATTTTGTACCAATTAACCCCTCCCTGTCACACTCTCCCCCTGTATAATTTCCAGCCTCTGGTAATCACTCTTCTACTCTATTCTACTCTCTACTCAAGGAGGTCAGCTTTTTTAGCTCTCATATATGAGAGGAACATGTGCTATTTGTCTTTCTGTGCCTGGATTATTTCATTTAACATAATATCCTCCAGGGTTATCCATGTTGCTGCAAATGACAGGATTTCATTCTTTTTTGTGGCCAAATAAAATTCTATTGCATGTATGTATATCCATTCCTCTGTCAATGGACACTAGGTTGATTCCGTATCTTGGCTACTGTGAATAAACATGGGAGTGCCAATAGCTCTTTGACATACTGATTTCCTTTCCTTTGGATATATAGCCACCATTGGGATTGCTGGATCATATGGCGGTTCTATTTTTAGTTGTTCAAGGAACCTCAATATTTTTGCATAATGGCTGTATTAATTTACATCCCCACCAACAGTATGTAATAATTCCCTTTCTTCTGCATCCTCAGCAGCATTTTTTTTTTTTAATGGAGACAGAGTCTCCCTTGACAGATGATAGTTTGGAGATATTTTCTCCCATTCTGCAGGTTGTCTCTTTGCTTTGTGGATTGTTCCCTTTGTTGTGCAGAAGCTTTTCAGCTTGACGTAATCCTTTTTGGCTATTTTTGCTTTGGTTGCCTGTACTTTTGAGGTTTACCTTAAAAATCTTTGTCCAGTCTAACGTCCTGGAGAGTTTCCCCAAAGTTTTATTTTAGTGATTCCATAGTTTGAGGTTTAAGTTTTTAATCCATGTAGATTTTTTAATCCATTTCCATTTGATTTTTGAATATGAGAAGAAATAGGGGTCTAGTTTCGTTCTTCTGCATATGGATATCAGCTTTCCTAGCACCATTTGTTGAAGAGACTGTCCTTTTCTCAGTGTATGTTCTTGGCACCTTTGTGAAAAAATGAGTTCACTGTAGATACATGGTTTTATTTCTGGGTTCTCTATTCTGTTCCATTGGTCTGTGTGTCTGTTTTTATACCACTACTGCTGTTTTGGTTACTATAACCCTAGTATAATTTGAAGTCAGGTAATGTGATTTCTCTAGTTTTGTTCTTTTTGCTCAGGATAACTTTTGCCATTTTGGGTTTTTTGTGATTCCATATAAATTTTAGGATTAATTTTTCTATTTCTGTGAAGAGTGTCATGGGTATTTTAACAGGGATTGCACTGAATCTGTAGATTGCTTTGGGTAGTTGGACATAGCAATAGTTTTAATTCTCCTAATCCATAAACATGAATATTTTTCCTTTTTTTGTGTCCTCTTCAATTTCTTGTTTCAATGTTTTATAGCTTTATTTGTAGAGATTTTTCTACTCTTTGGTTAAATTTGTGCCCAGACACTTAATTATTTTTTTGTAGCTATTGATAATGGAATTGCTCTCTTGATTTCATTTTCGGATTGTTTGCTATTGGTGTATGGAAATGCTACTGACTTTTGTATGTTGATTCTTGTATCCTGCAATTTTAGTGAATTTGTTTATCAGTTCTAACAGGTGTGTGTGTGTGTGTGTGTGTGTGTGTGTGTGTGTGTGAAATCTATGTTTCTCTAAATATATGATTATGTCTGCAAACAGAGGCAGTTAGACTTCCTCCTTTTCAATTTGGATGCCCTTTATTTCTTTCTCTTCCCTAAGTGTTCTGTCTGGGACTTATAGTGCTGTGTTGAATAACACTGGTGAAAATGGGCATTCTTACCTTGTTCCAGATCTTAAAGGGAAGGCTTTCAGCTTTTTCCTCTTCAGTATGATGTTAGTTGTGGTTTTGTCATGTAAGGTCTTTATTTTATTTTTTATTTTTAGATTTTTTTATTTCTATAGGTTATTGAGAAACAGGTGGGTGTTTGGTTACATGAGTAAGTTCTTTAGTGGTGATTTGTGAGATTTTGGTGCATCCATCATCCAAGCAGTATATACTGAACCCAGTTTATAGTGTTTTATTCCTTGCCCCCTTCCTACCCTTTCCCCCAAGTCCCCAAAGTCTGTTGTGTCATTCTTATGCCTTTGCATCCTTATAGCTTAGCTCCCACTCATAAGCGAAAACATACAATGTTTGGTTTTCCATTTCTGAGTTACTTAGAATAATAGTCTCCAATCTCATTCAGGTTGCTGTGAATGTAAGGCATTTATTTTGAGTACCTTTCTTCTATACCTAACTTGTTGAGAGTTTTAATCATGAAAGGATATTGAATTTTATTACAAGCTTTTTCTGCATCTATTGAGATGATCATATTTTTTTTCCATACTGCTGATGTGATATATCATGTCTGTTAATTTGTGTGTGTTGAGTCATTTTCACATCTCTGGATAAATTCCAGTTGATTATAGTGTATACCAGTTTTTGATGTTCTATTTGATTCAGTTTGCTAGTGTTTTGTTGAGGATTTTGTACGTATGTTCATCAGGAATATTGGCCTGTAGTTTTCTTTTTTTGTTTTTCCCTGGTCTGGTTTTGGTATCAGGGTCATGCTGGCCTCATAGATTGGTTTGGAAGAATGCTGTCCTTCAGTTTTTTAAAAATAGTTTGAGAATAACTGGTACTACTTCTTCTTTAAAACTTTGGTAAAATTCAGCATTGAAGCCATCTGGTCCTGGGCTTTGCTTTGATGGGAGATTTTTTTTTTTTAAATTACTGATTCAATTAATCTTATTTCTTGTTATTGGTCTGAGTTTTCTATTTCTTCCTGATTTCAGTCTTGGTAGGTTGTATATGTCAGGAATTTATCCATTTCCTCTAAGTTTTCTAATTTGTTGGCATATGATTATTTATAATAACCTTTAATGATCCTTTGTATTTGTGTGGTATCTCTTGTAATATTTCCTTTTTCATTTTGAATTTTATTTGGGGTTTCTCTCTTTTTCTTAGTCTTGCTAAAGGTTTGTGTTTTTTTTATGTTTTCAAAAACCAAACTTTTCATTTTATTAATCTTTTGTATTTTTGTCTCAATTTCATTCATTTTGGCTCTTATTTTATTGTTTCTTCTTCTAATTTTGGATTTGGTTTGTTCTTGCTTTTCTAGTTACTTGAGGTATATTGTTAGGTTGTTTATTTGAAATCTTTTTACTTCTTTGATGTAGGCATTTATTGTTATAAATTTCCCTCTTGGTATTGCTTTTGCTGTATCCCATATGTTTTTGATATGTTGTGTTTCCATTTTCATTTATTTCAAGACATTTTAAAAATTTCCTTCTTAATTTCTCTATTGACCCACTGGTCATTGTTTAATTTCCATGTATTCATAAAGTTTCCCAAGTTCCATATGTTGTTGATTTCTGGTTTACTTCCACTGTGGTCAGGAAAGATTATTGATATGAATTTGATTTTAAGAAACTTGTTAACACTTGTTTTGTCATCTTACATATAGTCTGTCCTGGAGAATGTTCCATGTGCTGATGAGAAGAATGTATATTCCGCAGCTGTTGGATGAAATCAAAGCAATTAATAGTTATTGAATAAAAAGTTGCTTAATCTTTTTGAGCCCCAATTTCTCACTTGTGTCACAGAATAATTGGGTGATAGAACAAAGTTGTATTTAGAATTGAGATAATAAATGTATGTACAATGTTTAATACAACACTTGGCTCACAGCCAAATAGTAGTTTGTAATTGTTTCGTTATGATTATTTCTATTATAATGTTCACTTTCATTCCCCTATACTCCTCTCAATACCTGTTATTGTTACCTAATGATTTATGCAGAGTATTGTGACCAATTGTCAATCACAGATGCTGACTGGTTAGACACTTGCAATTAAATCCTAACTTAGTTCTTTCGGTCATGTTTTTCTGTACAGGTCCTACAGCTGGGCTCAGACATCCTTCCCCAGTACAAGCAAGAGGCACCAAAGACTCCCCCTCACATCATCTTACATTACTGTGTTTTTAAGACCACGTGGGATTGGATCATCTTGATCTTGACCTTCTATACAGCCATCTTGGTCCCTTATAATGTCTCCTTCAAAACCAGGCAGAACAATGTGGCCTGGCTGGTTGTTGATAGCATTGTGGATGTTATCTTTTTGGTGGACATTGTGCTCAATTTTCATACCACCTTTGTTGGACCAGCGGGGGAGGTGATTTCTGACCCCAAACTTATCCGCATGAACTACCTGAAGACGTGGTTTGTGATTGACCTTCTGTCCTGTTTACCGTATGATGTCATCAACGCTTTTGAGAACGTGGATGAGGTTAGTGCCTTTATGGGTGATCCAGGGAAGATTGGTTTTGCTGATCAGATTCCACCACCACTGGAGGGGAGAGAGAGTCAGGTACATTCCTCAAATCTCAGACCTTGTTGTCATGTCTTTAAAACTGAATTAAATGTGGGTGGTCAACAGAAGAATAATTACATGGGTGGGAAATAGCATGACTGATGTCTAGAACAGAGGGAGCATGCTTGATAGATACCCTTGCCTGCTGTTCTCATCCTTTGGCAGTTTGGAGGCCCTGCATGACAGTGAATGGGTGTGGAAGAAACCAAAGGCTTATTACTCCACGTGGAGTGTAAGCCACTGGCTCAGGAATGGTGGGCCTGCAGCAGCAGGCATGCATGGCCACTGTACTGGCAAGTCTTCTATTGAGTATATAGTTGCTGAATATCTACCTATTGATTATTCTAATTATGCAGACTTTTATCTGGTGCTGACTTTTGGCCATTTCATAGCCAATTAACTCCTGGTAACCGGAATACCATTTTCTTGAAAGTTTGCTTTTCCTTTTTTCTGTTAAGTTTTGAGATAAGTTATTTCTTTGCTAAAATGAGTTGGGAGACAACCATGTACTGAGGTAGTCAGGCATCAGCTTGTGGTTAAGAGGAACAGTGTTTTTGGATTACACTGCTGTTTCAGTCAATTTTTGTGTTGCTATAGAGAAATACCTGAGGCAGGGTAATTTATAAAGGAAAATCAAAATTCCGATGGCTGGAAAATTCAGGACTGGGTACACTCATGGTGGAAGGTGACATGGGGAGCCAGCTTGTTCAGAGATCAGCCGGTAAGAGAGGAAGTGAGAGACAGGAGGGGGAGGTGCTAGGCTCTTTGTAACAACCTGCTTTTGTGGGAACTAATAGAGTGAGAATCCACTCACCACCCCACTTCCCCGAGAGAGGACATTAATCTGTTCAAGAGGGATCCACCCCCATGACCCAAACACCTCGCATTAGAGGCCCTATTTCCAGCACTGGAGATCGGATTTCAACATGAGGTTTGGAGGAGACAAACATTCAAACTACAGCAACTGTTTTCAGTTGTTAGTCCTACAGGCAATAGATGAAATTAAAGGAAGCTAAATTCCCTGTAAATGTGTTGGAATTAGGACACGCTCTAAGTCATTTACTAAATAAGCCTGGGACATGTTGTAGTAGGAAGGGCCACTGAGCTGATTAAGGTGATTTTCTTTGAAAAAGTGATGATGTCAAGTCATTGCAAAGAAAAATGTCAGATTCTTATCTAGTTCGTGTTCTATGGGAATTGCCCTTCCTTTTTCCTACTCCTAGTTGACATTCCAGATGGATTAAGATAAGGCAATTCATTTGGCAAGTCTCCAGCCTTGTTCAGCTGGGCCCTCATTGCTTCAGATTACAGAGGCTCCCAAGGTCTCAGTCTGGTTGGGTTGTGTGGGTAATCTAGGAAGCCACCTGGAAACCAAGTTCAGCAAGACACATTTCAGAGCTAAAGGGCTCGTAGGACTCAGGCTTGAGAACATTAAAAGGAACAGCCTGCTCCCTGCTGGGATGTCAAAACCTGGCCAGTGACTCCATGTCTTACTGGTGCCATAATGATGCCTCTCTGCCTTCAGATCAGTACCAGTGGTGGGCGGGACAACAGCCTTTTCTCTGGGAGAACAGAACTATTACCACTTCTCTTTCCAGCATTTCTACCAAATGCTGCCAATATTGAGATGGAAGGAGAGAATTTGGAAGCTCAGATGCTCTAGATTCAGAACAACCCATGCTTGTATTTGTGTGTTGGGTTTTAAAATACTTTAAAATCCCAAGGACTCTCTGGGGTGGCTTGTGTGAATTTTGTAGGGGGATGAAATGAGTCAAGAGTGATCATTTACAAGAGCAGAATCATACCTAACATGAGCATTGGGGTTCTTAAATGAGATTTTTATTTTTCGATACAGAATCTCGCTCTGTCACTCAGGCTGGAGTGTAGTGGTATGATCTCTGCTCACTGCAACCTCTGTCTCCTGGGTCCAAGCAGTTCTCCTGCCTCAGCCTCCTGAGTAGCTGGGATTACAGGCACATGTCACTATGCCCAGCTAATTTTTGTATTTTTAGGAGAGATGGGGTTTTGCCATGTTGGCCAGGCTGGTCTTGAACTTCTGACCTTAAGTAATCCGCCTGCCTTGGCCTCCCAAAGTGCTGGGATTACAGGTGTGATCCACCACTCTCAGCCTGCAAATGAGAATTTTAGTACATTTTGGGAATGACATTTTTCTCTGTGAGCTCATTTTTAGAAATCTTTTTCTTAGGAAAATATGACCATTTTGGCTTAGGTAATTCAAATTATCTGAATCTAAAGTAGCTTCTTAAACACATAGAAAGTGAAATTTAGCTTTAAAAACACATTGGTTTTTTAAATAAACCATTTTCTACTTAGAGTAATGGCACTAAAATTTTGCAGATAAATAGAACAGTTCTCCAGCTTCCACAGATTCTTATTAAAAATTGGCAGAACTATAAACACATATGTAAATGTGTCAATTACCTGGCAGGTGAACAGAGCAGAGTGCTTCTCCCCAGGGATGAGTGCCAAACCAACAGTGTATGTTGGGTTGGAACTCCTTTGCCGTTATTTGTAAGTATCCCTGACGGTGGTTTCTGATTTATAGATTCATGAAATAGATTGGTTAATAGGAAAATTGTCAGTTATCTGTAGCTTTCTCATTAGTAAAGGCCTTAGTATCAAAGCCTGTACTATCACCTCTTGGTCATAAATAGTAGTATAAATATTAAGGGTTACAGCTATTGTGTAGTTCTGTAAGACATGATTTTATATTTGTTACTTTCTTTTAAAGCTTTGGCTAACATCCCAAATAATAGCCTTTCATAACAACTGGAGGTGTGGAGGGAGATCATTGTGCGGAAAGGGAAGATTTGGCTTTCAGTTCTCTTGGTATCACCTGTTAGAACAGCTGGGATCCTTGTGCATGTTATTTAGTCTTCCTGGATCATGGTTTTCCTATTTACATCTTGGGGATAATACTACTATGCCTGTCTGCAGGCACAGCATTTGGGCCGTGGATTGTTTGAGTTCCCTGGCAGCTCCAAAAGCTAAAGTCTGGTGAATGCTAAATCTCATCTGCATTAGTCTCACCTCCAGAAGTTTACTGTAAGAACAAGAGGCCCAGCACCTTGACCTCTTTCTTGTTATTGGGGTGGGAGGAAAACAAGGTAGGGGGTGGGAACACTTAGTAGGTGATAAGTAGACCCACTTGAGGTCACAGCCTGACAGGACTATGGAGGTCTTACAGTTCAACCTTCTTAATTCACAAGTAAGAAAAAAGACTCAGAGGGGAAATGACCCACTCAAGATAGAATAACATAGCATATAATCACCGTAATAATGAGTTCCCTTCTGACTTTCTTATTCCTAATAGCAACAGATTTTTATAAAGTAGGAGCAAAACACTTAATGAGGGACAGTTGAGTCAAAACTGACCAGGAAGCTTCTGATGTGTGTGGCTCACTCCTTGGCTTGGCTGAATGTGGTGGGGTAGTTGGGCATGCGGTCTGGTGGGGGTAAATGGGGGTGTGCAGCTACATTTTCCCCAAGGCATCTGTGTGGGGGATGAGATGGCCAGTTAAAGATGCCTGCCAAGGGACAGACTCAGCACAGTTTCCCAGGCATAGTCCTTACACCATTACGTTAGTGGGAATGAAGGGCTGATGCTGGTTAGAGGATGTTGGAGAGCCCATGAAGGGCACCCCACCTTTTGAACCTGGATTAGGCTGAGGGAAAATCCCCTGGGCTGGAGAATTCTGATTAATGGCTTAGCGGCTTCATATTCACCACATGCTCTCTTCTTACCTGTGATCTGTTGTGGAGTTACTAATCTAAGATTACAGGTCCCTGTGCTTTAGGTTCTTTCTCTGGGGGAGTGTGCAGAGAAATGAGAAATTATTGACTCATTTCTCATTAAAAATACATATGGAACTAGCCGAATCATCTTTGGTGTTCTCAAAATTATGCCAATGAACTTGTGTGCCAGTGGAGACCACAAAAGAAGGACATGAGCTGTGTTGGCTTTGCCATCTGTGTGTATGTGTGGAGAGGGAGTGGGGAGTTCTTGAAGTGAAAAGATTGGAGCCACACAAAGCCTGGGTCAAAAAGGAACGGGTAAATTGTTAAAGCCTGCAGTTGTGAATTCAGCCCTGTGGATATAGCCCATCTCCATGATTTAAGCCACACAAGTGATCCCTTTGGCTAAACTTGTTTCACTTACGTAGATGGGCTACAGTTGCGTCATTCTCCAGTCTGTTGGTAATAATCTGTTTTGGAGGCTGTTCGAGAATATGTGTGCACATTAGTTAAACTGGTTAGAGGACAAAAGATCTGGAAACTGAGCAAACTAAATCTTGAAAAGGATATGTCAAAGCAAAAGCTAAATGAATCTCTTTCAAGTGCTGAGTGGATTGTTGGGCTAGTCTGCTCCATGTGTTAAAGATTGAATTGTTATTGACAAAACAGATTTACTCCCCTAAGGAAACTTACTGCTTACTGCTGTTGACATGTAAAAATGCATTCAAAGGGGAGAATGGGGCTGCTGTCTCCTGGGTGACAGTGCTGGTGCCCTGGAGCCTGAAGGTGGCCAAGAGCTTCCTTCTATCCCTGGCTCTGTAACCTCAGACAGCAGCACAACCAGCTAGTGCCAGGATGTAGTTGACACTTGCCAAGAGCTCGCTCTCATGGGAGACACTCGCCTTCTAGCAGAACAGGAGCAAAATGTGCCAATGAAAAGATGATAGCATTAACAAGTTTTCCTTTATCTTGTGATTTTAACTTTCCCAAACACTCCCACAAGTCACCTTTATCCTAGCTCTGTGTGGCAGTGAAGAAACTGCACTGAACTAGGGGGCTGGCAATTGGTTACCCAAGTGGGACTTTGCCACCCAGCCGTGCAACCTTGTGAAACTAACTTCATTTCCCTCAACTTGGTTTGCCTCACCTGTGTGATGAGCCCACTCCAGCTCTAACCTTCTGTGGCCTGAGAGCAGGTATCATCCCAGTTTTGCAGAGGAGAGGAAAGGCGCAGTTTGTCCTCTTGCCTGACAGCAGCTGCTTTGAGGTAGTGAAACTGGACGCCGGTCTCCTGACTCCCAGGCTTGTGCTTTCTCCTGTGGGTCATGCTGTCCCATCAGAGAACCTGGAAGCCGAGGGAACAAGCTGTGCTTTCAGTCTCTGGGCCCCTTCTCTGACTCATTCATGGGCATGGCCCCTGCTGTTCTCCTCATTTTGGTGGATCTCTGTGACAGCGCAGGGGTGAGAGGTTTGGGTGGTCAGCCTGTGGTCACTGGTGCAGGTGTGTGGGGATGGATGGTGAGGGTAGAGGTCAGCAGTGACTCCAAGGTCTCGTTGCCTGCCCTGCTTATCTCTCCTGGGTGAATGGCCTCACCTCTAGGTTCTTCTAGGCTCACTATTCCCTGCTCTTCCAGGCTTTCCTTGTCACTGATGCTGAAATCAAATTGTACTAACGTTCATTGCTTATCCTGTTAATTTATGGTTGTCAGTCCTCACCTGTGGTTCTTTTAAGGTAGATGCTGTTTCAGTTTTCACACAGGTGACTCCTCTTGCTGTCCAGCTGGAAGGAAACAGGTGGGAAGCTGCCAGGTGAAAGTCATGAGATGACTAGGGCTTTCCTTCCTCTCTGAGTTCTAACTACTGTATAGGCAGTCCTTGTGGCTCATAATAGCAACTTTTTTTTTTTTATTAGTAGACTATTTTTTTTAGAGCTGTTTCAGTTTATAGAAACATGCAGTGGGATGTACAGAGACCACCCTCCCCTCCATTCTTTGCACACAGTTTCTTCTCAACATTTCGCATGACTGTGGTACATTTGGTATCATTGATGAGCCAATATTAGTACATTATTGTTAGCTAAAGTTCATATAGCCTGTAGTTTACATGAGGGTTCATTCTTTGGATTATACATTCTGTAGGTTTGGACAAGTGTGTAATGATGCATATCCACCATTACAGTATCATATAGAGAAGTTTCAGTGCCTTAAACATTCTCTGTGCTCCACATATTCATCCCCCTACCCCAGTTCCTAGCAACCGCTGATCTCTTTACGCCATAGTTTTGCATTTTCAGAGTATTGTAACATAGGAATCACACAGCATGTGGTCTTTTAGGTTGGTTTCTTTCACTTAGCAACATGCATGTAAGGTTCTTCCATTTCTTTTCACGATAACTTTTTTAAAATTGCAGAATAATATCCTATTGTATGGATGTATCATGATTTATTTAGCAATAGCAGTTAAAAATCATTACACTATAGCATTGGTTATTTCAATTCTGATCAGCACAGGTCTTGTTCTGGGATCTCCTTCTGCTGTGGGTTTGACTTAGAAGGTGGAGAGGAGGTGAGACCCCGGGATGCAGGCTGGCCAGTCTTAGCAGCCTGTGGTAGCTCCTGGGTAAAAACAACATTTCTCACAAGTCATTATGTCTGGTAGTAAAATGGACAGAAAAACTAAATTGTACCATTATATCCTCACATTTCATTCTTTTTTCCTTGGCATTTCTATCTTTCATGTTTGCGCGATTTCTTCTATCCAGTTATTTTGGCAAAAAGAGGACAAAACCAGACGCATGGTAGTTTTTGTTCCAGTGTCTTGTTAGTGGCAGGAAGTGCTGTGGATGAGTGCAATTTCTCTTTTGATGAGTGTGACTTGCCAGCAGTGGCCAGGGGCTGAGTCTGTTTTCGTTGATGTTAGTGATGATGCCGCTGCCTCCATGCTGGAAATATTGTCCAGAACTTTTCCTTTGATTTATTTTTTTTTTATTTTTTTTTTTTATGAAAGAAAGGAAGAGGAAGAGATTTTAGAAAAAGAGAGAAAAGGAGAAAGAAAGACACAGCAAAAGAAAAAGAAAAAAAGAATGAAAGAAAGAAAGAGGAAGAGAAAGAGGGAGAGAGAATGGGATTCTTGTTTTATTGCCCAGGCTAGAAT